>JASCZW010007627.1:0-62612 GCA_034211315.2 Aedes japonicus
TTCGACGAACTTCATGGAAATTCAATGAACTTCTGGGAAGTTCAACGAAGTACATGGAAATTTAATAAACTTTAGGGAGGTTCAGCGAACTTTATAGAAATTTATGAAAATTCAACAAACTTCAGGGAAGCTCAACGAATTTCATTAAAGTTCAATGAAATTCAGGAACGTAAAAGCATGTTTATGGAAGTTCAATGAAATTTAAGAAAGTTTTACGAACTTCAGGAGAGTTCAACGAATATTAGCAAAGTCCAATGAACTTCATGGAAATTCCAGGTAATTCAAAAATCTTCAGGAAAGTTCAATTCGTTCACTCACTGCGGAATGAACTAAAAGCACTTCTTCTCGCTTCTATCAATCCCTTGAGTCCAGAAAAAGTGTTCTTGGGGGACATTACTCCATTTTTACCGTGTTGAGAAGTGGGTGAGAAAAAAAAGTCAGTCGAAATTAAAGCTAAATTAAACACTTACTACTAAAGAGGGTCTAGTATAAGAGAGGAGCGGATTTAAAACAAACTCCCTGTGCCTAAGTGGTTCCTAGCAACACTGCCAATGAAATCAAGACAGGCAATGCTTGATTGACTCTGGCTTTGACAGTTATTTTGGCCCAAAACCAGCCAGTCCACTTCTCTCTTAAACTAGACCCTCTATACTTACTTTCCTATTAAAATACATATGCTCATCCTATGTTGGTCTCAGAATTGACATATGAGTACCATCGATACACCATACTACGACGGGTATTTTTAAATTCTCAAATAAGTGCTTTTTGCAATCATTGAACTCCGTTGGCACTATTTTATTTTGTATAAAATGTTCTCCAAAGTAGTTATCGTCTCATGGAAAACTAAAGATACAATAGGTTGACCCACATCGAGCAAAAAACTTCCTCCTACATTCACTTGATTTGACCAACTGGCTAGGAGATTCTGCGTTGCAGCTACCTTAAGCACAGCAAGAATTGCAGTAAATCTAGACTTTGGCGGAAGTGAAATCGTATACAATACAAATTAAAAGGCCCCCGGCTAAGTCTACAGTACTGCCCTAACATTGAAAGAGGAAATACAATCATTTCATTCATAGAAAATCATACTACAATTTAATCACACATTTTAACTCAAAGAAAGTTGGTTGTGGCAATCCCTCAGCTCACCCAAATTTCTGCAGCAAAGAATTCACTACCGAGCAAGTTATGTTTGTGTGTAAACATCTATAATTTGGCACTTCTCTTCGAGTTGATCTAGTACCCATAACGCTCGAATTCCAGTACGCTAAAATGATGAAGTCGAAAAAAATATGCAATACCAAACATAACTCGATTCGAGTTTCAAATTTCTCAATTCGAGTAACTCGAATCGAGATGCTCAATGCCACCATAGACTAACTCTAAGACCAGTACTGCCGTGAGACGCATATCAGTCCCATATGAATAGGAAAGCAAGCAAAGATGGGCCTGATATACGTT
The DNA here is from genome assembly GCA_034211315.2 of Aedes japonicus. Lineage (NCBI taxonomy): Eukaryota > Metazoa > Arthropoda > Insecta > Diptera > Culicidae > Aedes > Aedes japonicus. The sequence goes on from JASCZW010007627.1 coordinate 1,465, forward strand.
TCACGGCAGAGTAGGTCCTGAACAAATACGTTTTTTTTTCTTGACTCAGTCAGTACTAGCACATGGGTCCCAAGCTCGGTCCCAAGCTTAATGATTCGCCGCTAATAACGTTACTCTCACCAACACATTTTAAGTATTGTGTCAAAATAACATAGCGAATCAAAACAACAACAAAGATACTAGTACCGGAAGGTACAGAAAAGCGCAAGAATTATTGCAAGGTGCAGACTACAAGGTGCAATTCCGACCTAGGGGTTTTACAACAGTCAACCAATTTCAAATTGCTAGTTGCATATTGGTTGTTGATGCCAGCTCAGCTTCAGCCGATATCTACGTCGTCGGCGAAGCCAAATAGTTGGACAGACTTCCTGAAGATCGTGCCGCTCGTGTCTATCCCAGCTCTTCGAATCACACCCTCCAATGCAATGCAAGAACTAACCAAAAATCCCATCGCCAAAATTTGACCTGAATTAATAAACAATAAAATATTTTTTTCAAATTTTTTAATGACTCAAAAATGGGTTTTCCGGCTTTTCAAAAAAATCCGTCACTGTGGAAAATTTATTTATAGGAATATTTTTTAAGATTATAGGATTTTTTTAAGATAATATTTCTTTCCAAATTCTGGAAAGAATTTCATTATATTTTGGAGAAAAAAATTGTTCTACAATAAATCGATCTTGAGTTATGAATTTCGAAGTTAGTGATGTTGGGGCAAATTGGAAAACTTCAACTGGCGTTTGCCAGGAAAACTGGCAACCTTGAATTTTTTAATTGAATTTTTTTTGAAAGAATCCTGTAAAGTGATGGAAATGCATAAATTGTCTTGTTATTTTCAGTATTTGCTGAACATCATTAATATGAGTTAAGTTTTATTATTTCTCAGTCCACCATTCAATTTATATCATTTTAGTCATATTATAATCAATGCATCATTGATCAGAAATTCAAATTTTCCTGTCAACATGCGAAGTAAAACTCTTGATTCAATCAACAAAAATGATATAAAATATCTTGTAATTCTTAATTCGTTTCATTTTCAATTGATTACTGTAGTTGAACGCCCACGTTTGCTGCTAAGAGCATTTGCTTGTTAGGCCTACCGTGCATTCCATTGCCCTATTACCGCTTCCGTTATAATGTTTGAATTTTTCGGAAGCACATCAATTCGCCATCCTTCGTCAATTATTAATGAGATTGATGGTGGTAACCGTACTCAATGCTGTGCGGGAGTGAATCGATACTTACCTGATGTCTGCCTAACCGCACACACACACCGACGCTTTTTTCTCTTATCACTGGCCTTACAGCCCACGTGATGAACAACCAACAAGTAATCAAGCAGTTTTGCCAATGGACCAAACGCTGTCATAAAAAATGTATGTAATTTCCCTTCTTTCGCTGGCATTGTTTATGCGAGAAGATTTCTTTTATTTGTATTTTTTTTCTCTCTCGTTCTACTTAGGTCCTCCCGTCGGTATTTTTCCTTGCCTTCAAAACCTTCATCAGTGTTGAGAAGGATGTACAGACGCCTGCCTGTCAGGAGTTTTTTAGTTGGTCCGGGCTGTGGTAATTGAAAAAGTGATTGAGAGCATTTTTTCGTGCTAATTTATTATGTTAATGTCATTATTATGCTAATGCTAAAAATTTTAACTGCTTATTGTTATTGTTTGTTTGTTTTTTCTAGATATTTCTTTCGCTTCATTTTTTTATTTGCGCTACATTTGTGTGGGCGTATTAAATTTTTACATTCCTAGGCAGGTTTTTCTTTGTCACTTGCACTTGTTTCACTCGCATCAAATTTCAAACGCACTGGAAATTCACGAGGATAGCACAGCCAAAATTTGTGAACTCAACGCTCCTATACTTCCTCTATTTGGGGCCACACGTTCTTACTTACAGGTGGAGTTTGCAAAGGTCCTTTGGTTTCTCTGCATTCGGTTAAAAAATGTGCTATTCCCACGTAGTAGCTGAAACGAGAAGAAGAAAGCAGACGGAAACGCTCTTAAATGGTTGAAATAATCAAGGCACATCATTCATATTTAAATGAGGCAGAAAAATGAGATACCATTGACATAAAGCAAGGAAGAAGGGTGCAAGCTGGAACGAGGAAGAGTTTGAAACATGCCGTGCTTATTGTAGCAGCACAGTAACCAACATTGTTCGACTTCCGGACGAACGGGTTGGGGTTTTGAAATTCGACCAACATTTCGGCCCACTTACCTTCCCTACCAGTTTTCCTAGACACAATGCCAGTATTTCGTTTTCTTCGGTTTTCGTCCAAATCTTGGCGAGGGGGGAATAATTATTTCCAACGATTAATCATCTCGCGAGAAGATCATATTAAGTTGAATCTGAGCCGCACGCCGTGGATCTTGGCTTTTTATGAAAAGTTAATTTTTCAATATAAATCATTTTATTATGAAATTAATAGCGCAATAATTTACCGTAACGCGAGCAGCTCAAAGCATAATTACTCGAAAATTGCTGGAGCTATTTGAGATCGGATGGCGGGGTTGGCGTCTCTACAGAAGCTCTGATTTATATTTAAGACTTGATGACTAGTTTGGAATACTTTTAATTCAGCTTGGCAAAATACATGTACAGTAACGATGCTTATATTTACGTATCGGCCTAACTACAAATGTGGCTGTATGGTGAAAACGAAGTTGAAGGAAAAATTGTCACACACGAAAAAAAGGATTCACCGTGCAAAACCAAGTGTATGGAAATTCTTCTCGTGGCTAGTTCGTTGCTGCCGCTATTTTTACGGAACTTGGAAAATCAATATTCAATCTACGACACGGGAGACTAAGTGTCATACCTAACGACAAAAGCTGGACAAGGTCAAAACACGTATAGTAGCGCTCAAAAGTCATTTGATAAACAGTATTTACGTTATCATCGTATTCTGTTTATCGGTACGGTTCGGCGCCTTTCTTACCTTGAAGACATCCGGCCCGCATAATTGTCTTCTGGATTTTACTACACGAGACACGGTCAAATTGTCGATTCTCAACTGTTTCGCGCTTCAACTGTGCGACTGGCCTGGATTTTCCACGACCGCGCCCATATTTTTTTGTCGAAGCACTTCTTGCTTGGAAGCCATTTCGTTAGCCACTTGACACATGAAAATATTACACTCTAAACAAGTTTAACCCAAAATTTCATCAATTTTTGTCCATGAAATTAACAGTTATACACAGAAGAAAGTGTTGTATTTTTTTCGAGTACGATCTTTAGTATTTAATGAACACCACTAGACATCGCATTGACTTATAATTTGTTATACTCAACGGAGTTGATAAAGTTGAATCGTTTCTACTCTTATCGAGAACACTGATTCATTCAGTCCGGAACGTGATCGCGGTAACATAAAAAAAAGTTGTCCTTCGAGCCGGATCGAGGACTATTAGAACAGTCTTTGCGATTCACGTCGCGTTAATCCAATCCAATCCAACCAATCCACCAAGTTGTCGGCCGAATCAATACCGAACGATGAAATCTTCTTCAACTGGTTCGCAGTGATCCTTTTCGTCGTCCAATCAAGTAAATCATTCACAGTCTTCACCTGCAAACGAACCTTCGCCACCTGAGAACCCAGCTTCCACAGTCACAGCCCTTTCGACCAGCCACTTTTCATGAGCATGCAACGACCTGCAGCATAACTCTCCAGCAACAGTGTTGCTATCAACAGCCTCGTTGATATCTGCAATTTAACCAAACAGTTCCAGTGGTCTAGGGCTCTTCTAGACTCTTCTAGGTCAATTTCATATCATAATTGCTTGTTCAGAACTGAGACCCACAAAAGAGTTCATCCCAATCAGTGGTGTTGGCCTTTGGTCTACGTCATCCAAATCTTTTACTACCGTGCGCATCCAGTCCCACCACCCTTGTTTTGGTTCGACGTTTCAAGCTTCAAGCATTGGCTGACGACGTTTCAAGCTTCAAGCTTCCATCAGAAATCGTGCTGGCCGATCCAACCCTTGGTCAACCTGGTCCAATTGATCTTATATTTAGCGTTGAGAACTTCTAGGGTCTGTTGCAGAATGGTCAAGTAAAAAGATCGTATTCTTCAGAGTACTGCAGTAGGATGGGTGCAGTCTGGTAAGATCAAGTCTTGAAGAATACAATCGTCAGTCTCCGCTTGTTCCACTTCTACAATTGCAGAGTAGCTGGCTCGGTTTTGGGATACCTAATCCTGTCATACTTCTAGTACCCGTAGGAAGGGGCAGAATGTGAAAAACATTTTACTAAAAAAAACTACCCAAGATTACACCGGTCGTTTTGTCGTAGCTCTTTCAAAACGGGATGATTTCTCAGCTCGGCAAGTTAAAGCAAAGGCTACTCGACGTTTTTTATCATTTGAACGTCGGCTTTTCGTCAATCCTGCCCTGAAGAAAGCTCAGAATTCATTCGCAAATATGCGGAGCTCGGACACATGAAGTTGATACTTGATATTATTTTTCTAACCATTGCATCGTACGATCTGACAACATCACTACCAAGTTGAGAGTTGTTTTCGATGCTGCATTTCCAACTGACCCAGGGTTGTCTCTGAACGATGTCCTTATGACTGGTCCACAGGTACGATATGGTAGCTTTTTGATTTTGATTCTCTCAGTACGACAAAATATTTGACATCGAGAAGATGTACAGACAAATACAAATGAACCACATCGATCAGTTTCTACAACTGATGCTTTGGAGAGATTCGCCGTCTGAACCGATTCGGATATATCAACTGACTACTGTAACCTATGGTACTTCTTCGGCACCTTATCTCGCTACCAAATGCCTACAAAAACTTGCAGAAAAAGATGTATCCCAAGGCTGCTGCCATAGTGAGCAACGAATTCTATATGGATGACTTACTCACTGGTACCAACAATGTCGAAGAAGTCTTTGAACGGAAGGTGCTGCGTACCATCTACGGTGGAGTGCAGATAGAAGACGGAACGTGGAGGAGGCAAATGAACCACGAATTACATCAGTTGCTGGGAGAACCTCCCATTGTACACATCGCAAAAATCGGTCGACTACGATGGGCTGGGCATGTCGTAAGAATGTCGGACGACAGCCCTGTGAAAATGGTTCTCGAAAACGAACCGACAGGTACAAGAAGAAGAGGCGCGCAACGAGCAAGGTGGACCGATCAAGTAGAAGGCGACCTGCGGACCCTCCGCAGACAGCGAGGCTGGCGAGTGACAGCCATGGACCGAATGGAATGGAGACAACTTCTGTGCACAGCAGAGGCCACGCCGGCCTTAGTCTGATTGGTAAGGTAATGTCGAAGAAGGCCAAAAGCTAATTTATAAATTGCTTCAGCTGATGCAATCTGCTGGTCTTCAAGTGGACTTCTAACAGGAAATACTCCAAGCAGTTCCACAAAATCCGACAGATGAACGTACGCTTTTGGAAACCGAGTCAGCCGGTTAAGTTCCTAGGACTAAAATGGGCCACTAGCACCGATGAATTTCGTTTCGAAGTACCGCAACATTACGACAATCTTATAATTATCAAAAAACGTACTCTTAGATATTGCACGCCTTTTCAACCCTCTGGAGCACGTCAACCCAGTAGTAGTGCAAGCAAAACTGTTCCTGCAAGAAATTTCTAAGGAAGGAAAAAATTGGGATGCAGAATTCCGCGATGTCAACCAACGTAGATGGAGGGAGTTTCGAGATAATCTTCAAGGACTCGTGAAGCTAAATGCTCCAAAAAAGGTTATGGGCACACCAAAAGCCATTTCCTTAGAGCTACACGGGGTTTGCGTTGGAGTGTGTCGCCTCCCCGCGGTGCACCCTGGAAATGTTAAGCTCCTCTTAACGGCTAAGCGCCATTCGGCGCGAGATCCAGCAGACAGCCGTAAGCGGTCGTGACATGAGGGAACAGAGATGATTTTTGGGTAGCCAAGGCTCCAGACGCTTCAACCCCGGTCCAGTTCTCGACCGTACGACGCGAGGTTCAGTAGGTACCGTAAGTGGGCGGGCAGGGAGATCACGGATGATCTAGTTTCCGACAGACGTCCCGAACCCGGCTTGTATCCCAGATCATCTCGATCAAATCAGCAACAGCTCGGTGGAGCTAACTACTAAAGTCCTATACAATCTAACTATATGTATAGTTGGAAATGTGGGTGCTTTATAGTACAATAGCCCCCTCCCTGAAGTAATACCGAAATCTACTCACTGCCAAATCTAAGGTGGCCCCACTTGGAACGTTTAAATGAAACCCAACGGTTTGTTTTTCGCGATTCGAACTTTCAGCGGCTCTACTTTTCAGCCACCTGTTTGCAAAGCGTAAATCTACATGCGAAAAGTTGCAATGGCTCTCATCTAGCTCATCTCGTTGGAAAACTTTTGTGGCAAACCGTGTCTCAGAGATCCAACAATCACGGCCAAGGGAATCTGAGTACACGTGCCCGGGTTAGAAAATTCGGCGAATGTAAGATCGCGTAGAATGCCGCCAGAAGAATTAAATAAGAATTACCCGCCTGGTGGCGTGGGCCAGATTGGTCACGCCAACCTTCTCGATTCTGGCTTCCTTCTTTAGTCCAGTACAACACGAGTTACCCAAGGACCAGTTGGAAAAACGATTCAGAGCCTTACCGGCTCAAGCTTTAATTCCCAACGAGACCTGATTCTGAAGCAATATCACTTCAACCATCTCCATGCTGGGCTACAGCTGATGGCAGCAGTAGTTCGCAAAAGATACTGGACCCTTCGTAATCTTGCCAGACAGGTAGTGCATTCGTGCACCAAGTGTTTCCACTGCAAGCCAGAGGTAATGGAACAGCTTATGGGAGAGTTACCTCCCAAGCGTGTAACACCAATCTTTCCATTTCTCCGAATGGGTGTCGACTATTGTGGTCCATTCAGCTATCGTCCAATTTCATGAGGAGCTCCAATAAAATGTTATATCGCCATCTTGTATGCCTTGAATCCAAGGCTATTCAAAATGAATGTGTTGAAGACCTATCGACCAAAGGATTTATATCCACCTTGCCGCGCTTTGTGGCCCGTCACGAAAAGCCGAAACTGATCAAATACGACAATGGATTGAAATTCCAAGGATCCAAGCGAAAATTAGATAAGCTTCTTCGTTTTATCATTCACTGGTGCACTTTCTGTTATGCATGTCCGTCTCAAGTACCGATCATGATCTACCGATCGTTATTGGTAATTTCTGAACTTATATCAATTTTCATATCATAGCTTTGCAGAATAAAACCGATAAGAATAGGTCAAATTATTTCAGCATAGTATCGAATAAACATCATTAGACATCGGATCGAGTATCATTTGTTATAATCGGCATAGCTGATAAAGTTGTTTCGTTCCTAGTTACTGTAATCAATAACACTGATTCTTTCAGTTCGAAACGAGATCGCGGTAACAGTCTTCTTATCTTCTAAATCCGCACAGCCTAGAGGTGTCCTAAGGAATGGCTAAGAATAGTACTACAGATTGCGTGTTCCGGCGGCACCAATAAATAGGGGGTCATCCATGTGCTTTGGTTTACCGTGCCAATGAATGAATAATTACGGGATTCTAATAAAATCTGTCCCGAATCTATAAAACAATAAAGCACCTTTTAGAGCGCTATTAGGAATAGGCATTGTGTTACCGGTTTACCGTTAGTAAAAGCGGTCTTTCCGTTCAAATAACCATAGCTGAATTTAACGGTTTAGTAATGATAAAAATCTTCAAATGTAGTATTTAAATGTTTCTCCAATAACGAAGACAATGGATTATTTATTCATCAGAAAACTAAACATCCTTACAGTGCTATGGTTGACTTTCATGTTTGTCAGTAGTGAATCGGCGTTTTTTCCGAGAATATGTCTGACATGCACATGTTTTGCCTGAACTTCTTTGATTCAGGTTGGAGTATTTAATGGTGCACGGAGAAACGATCACAAGATTAATGTCCACAACGTTGAACAAGGTCGCTGTAATTTTCTCACTGTGTACGGCTATCATAGCTACAGCTCAAGAACTATTAGAATGCTGGACCGAATTTCTAAACTCGCTTGTTGAACGTTATGAAAACACTGACTGACTTAAAGGCCCGTTGGAAACGTATGAAATCTGAATGACAATTGATTAAGACGACGATGACATGATCAGTACATGCAAGTTGATTAATCCGTCACTTTGGACACGACCTGCGTATAAATATGATCACTGAAATTTGATGCTGTACTGACTATAGAGTTGACAAGCAGGTACGTGAAATTACAATTAATTCGAAAATATTAATCAGTAAGTGACGATTCGCTGTAAGTCTTTTTGTGAAACCTGTCAATCAAATTGATATTTTTTGCTATTAGCTTCTGAAACGGAAGCTTTCAATTTCATGAAATCATTTCTGACAGCAAATGACACGGCTGGAATAGAAAGTTTCCTCCAATGTGTAAACGCAAATATAACACACAACAAATAGCCCGGGGCAGAACTCGAAAGAAGCATATTTCCTCCGGCAACATTAATCCGATCAACCGTCACCGCATGTCAGCCATTAGCAAATCAAGCAGTTCGAGCAATGTCCTCCCTATCAGCCTAGCCAGCCCATATTCCCGAACGTCAAATTTACAAGAGGCAACGCACGTAGCAATTGAATCGAATCCATCCACTCGGAAAAAGGAACAACAACAATCACTTCAATTATGTAAAAGAGGATATCAAGTGGTGTAGAATAATCCTATCAATACGCACAGCTCGTAAAATGTTGTCGATCTTTTCAATACCGAAGGTGGCACCGCAGGGTAGAGTGTGGTGAACTTAGCATTTGCCACCACTTTTTTTCCATGTCATCCGTATACGTACCTATGCCGCCGAAACCGTGGTAGGAAGGGGACCCAATGCAACAAAATTAGCCCGACAAAAAGTTCGCGGTCGTATAACCACCCGCTCGTGGAATCCTATCTCGAAATCCAATCGCCATATTGTGCTTCCATTAGACAGCAAGAGCCCGCAAATATGTAAAATCATGTACGCCAATAAAATACCATCCCACATCTCACACGTCTAATAATAATGACATGGTTGTTTGCGCTCTTCCGTTCCTCTTCCATGGACTTCGACGCGCCAACCCCACACATTTCTAAGAATCTACTCCCAAAACAACCCGAATGCTAAAGCCAGGTCACACACCCATGAATAAATAATGGATTTCCTACACCGAGGACCAAGGAGCCAAGTTCCTAGGCTTTTAGCTTCAGCGCACCCGGAATTGTCATCAACAATGATACCGAAAGATGTGGATCACTGTTGATTCGCAAAAACGGGCTAAGTGCTTCAAATATTGCTCATCGCAGTATGATAACAGAGGCAAGCCAGAATTTACCAAAATTAGCAACAATATCCTAAATTTCGTACATAATACACATGATTCATAAATCGTTTTGCTTTCCATCTCGCAAAATGTCTTGTTCATACAATGAACGAAATGAATTTCATGCGTACCAACCAATCACTCTTCCTCTTATATTGTATCCGCACAAGTTGGTGTTGTTTATGAAGAGAGCTAAAAGCATTAGTTTAACTCCAAATGAGATGCGTTAAAAAAAATCCACCACTGATTGATAACCTCCCTATGGTCTCATATTTTTTTCGCATTTCATTTTGAATCTATAAAACAAATCTGTCAAACACGCATGCAACAAGAAGCACCAATATACGAAAGTTCTATTCGATCATACAAATTATTCATTCATTTAAAAGCGATTGTGATTTTAAATACGAAGCCAGCTTCATAAATAGTGCAAATCAATTTCGTTGCAGAAAACAACAAATTGATTGGCGAGTCAAACGATCGATTTCGTAGTATGAACTTATTTTATTTTCAGTGTACGCAAAAAAAAATCGCACGTCACCGTTATGCTCCTCACACTTATATTTATCTAATTCTTTCTTGGCATTTTAAGTGTAATGCTTATCACACAAACACAATGCAGCTAGTATTTGCTATAATCCGGACATCTCAAACCATGAATAAAACATAAATTTCGCATTATATTCCCGTCGTAGTTGTTTATTTCAGATTCATGCGATGTGTTTTAACAATTCGTGAAGACAAAACATACTTATTCGGTATTTGCATACAATTTTCAAACTTTGCGCTTAAATCCGTTAATTAGGGTTTGTACAGACTCTTCAGAAATCGTAGAAGCCGTCTTTGTCCAAATTTGCTGGAAGTGTTTGATGTCTTTGATTCCTTGCTTCTTTCCAGAAAGCTTCCGCTTCATCTGAGCCCAATATCTCTCGATTGGTCGTAGCTCTGGGCAATTTGGCGGGTTTGAGGTTTTAAGTACAATGTTCACTTGATTTGCTTGGTACTACTCTATCACAGTTTGAGCATAGTGGCATGATGCCAAATCGGGCCAGAACAAAGGTTTTTCTTTGTGACTTTTGATGAAGGGTAGCAATCACCTCTGCAGACACTCTTTCTGATAGATCTCCTTGTTGATTGTGCCTGTAGTGACGAAAGATTTACTCTTTTTGGCACATGTGCAAATTGTTTGCCACGCAAGATATTTTTTGAGAAATTTCGATGCCTTCTTCATTCTGAAATGCTCAGCTGTAGCATTTCTAGCCATAGCAGAATAAAAAGCCAGCCCTGGAAGCTGCTTGCAATCCTCCAGGACATAAGTTTCCTCGTCCATAACAACGCATGAAAACTTTGTCAAATATTCGCAGCACAAACGTCGAGCTGAGATTTTGCTGCCAAGTTCAGTTTGTCGTTGCGATTTGGAACTGTTTTTACTTTATACGACTAAAGTTACAAATGTTGTTTTGATTTTTGGACAAAACCAAGCGACATCCCTATTTTACGAACCACCGTTCGAATGGAGAGATTTGGGTTTTTCGTTAATATCCTTTTCACCTTTCGGTCCATGACAGGATCAGCGCGTCCAATGTTTTTGTCATTTCTCGGTTTCCTCTCCACCGTCAAACTTTCCGAAAATGATTTGAGCACATCGTGAATAGTGGATTTAGGCAAATCCAATGTTTTAGCAAGGTCCCGTATTGACAAGTCAGGATTTGCCGTACGCCCGTACAAAATTCGCTCGCACACTTGTTTTTCTTTCGTCGCCATCTTGAATACTAAACATGAAATATAAACATCAATCATAGTCTTTTTCATCATAGACTCTCAGCTATAGCACAATGAAATTTTCCATTCCTACGTGCAATATTTCAAAAGTTACAATGATTTGAATGTGTCCGGATTAGTGTGGATACAGATTTTAGTTTTCAACATAATGATCTAAATGCTCTTTCACATTAATTAATAGCCAGTTTTCGATGCGTGTACCATTTTAACGTAACTATGTGTGGCAAGTACACTCTTGCCTTATGCACAGAGAATCGAGAAATTTTGGCTTTAGAATATTTTCTAAAGCCGATCAGGAATCGAACCCAGCCACATCTAGCACGGTGCCTTCACAGAATGAACTTAGGTAGGACCCATACACACTTTGATAACAGAGAACAGACATCCAGAGTCGAACATTTTTTCCCAATTTACTGTGTAAATTTTTAAAAGGCATGATACAATCGATCGAGACCAGCTAAAAACCAGGAAAAACTGACGCGGTTGGTCAAAGCAATGATGGATCGAGTGATGTGTGTCGTCCGAGTATCAGGGACACTCTTGAATCCCTTCGAATCTCGGAGAGGGTTACGGCAAGATGATGGATTGTCGTGTTTATTGTTTTACATTGCATTGGAGGATGTGAATCGAAGGACTGGAATAGACACGAGTGGCACGATCTTCAGGAAGTCTGCCCAACTATTTGGCTTCGCCGACGACGTTGGAAACGTACATCAGACTTAAGGCTGAAGCTGGTAGGATTGGGCTTGTGATTAATGCGTTGAAACCCAAATACATGAAGAGAAGAGGCTCACGAGAAGACAATGTTAGTTTCCTACCACGAGTTCAGATCGACGGTGATGAAATCGAAGTTTTAGACCAATTTGTGTATCTGTGCTCATTGATGACCGCCGATAACGATACCAGCAGAGTGGTACAAAAGCCCATTATGGCTGGCAATCGTGCCTACTTTGGACTCCGAAGGACGCTAAGATCGAACAAAGTTTGCCGAACTACAAAGTTGACCATCTAGAAGACATTAATTAAACTGGTAGTTCTCTACGACCACGAAACATGCACATTGATAGTGGAGGACCCGAATGAACCACGAATTGCGTCAGTTGCTGGGACAACCCCCGATGGTACACGTCGTTAAAATCGGTTGACTTCGCTATGCTCGGCATGTCGTAAGAATGTCGGACGACAGCCCTGTTAAAATGGTTCTCGAAAACGAACCGACGGGTACACGAAGAAGAGGTGCGCAACGAGCAAGGTGGATCGATCAAGTAGAAGGCGACCTGCGGACTTTCCGCAGACAGTGAAGCCGGTGAGATACTGCCATGGACCGATTACAATGGAGATAACTTCTAAGTACAGCAGAGGCCACACCGGCCTGGGTCTGATTGGTAAGGTAACATCAGCGCCACATAGTCTAGATTTCACCAAACTCAAATTGATCGACAGTCAACGACTATCAAATCTCGAGGTGCGCAGGTGGCGCCATCAACATACGATTCATCAAAACTAAGTGAAACGAGCTGTGATTATAAAATGGCAGTTACAGAAATTTACACATGGAGGGCCCTCCAGCTTGGATGTTTGTTTTCTACGCTTAGATGTTAAAACACATCCATAGTCTTTCTCGATCGATGAATCACAACCCACCAGGGTGGCAGCACATATCAAGTGAGTGAACACACGCGTCGAAAATAAGGTTTTATTTTTCTTACGTCAATAACCTAATTTCATACACGCATAGGAAGTGCAATAAATATTGCATTTTTGAACATTTTTTAGGTCATACCAGATGTTTTGTAGAACATTCATGAGACAAATATTATGTCCTCTGGATGCTTCTTAAAGCATGCTTATAAAAGAAAGTATATTCAATAAGTTCGAATACAACTTTTCATCGTTGTGTAGGTGCACACCATGTGCATTCTGTGTATTGGGATTGGTGACAACTTAAGCCTCATGACGCGCATGGTGTCGACTTGCTGTTATTTGTTGAATCCTAGAGGGTTTGAGCTGTTTAGTGGAATCCTTGTAACTATAAATTAGAAGAAAAATTAGTAATCTCCATTTAATTCCAACTACCTTTGCTTATCTTCGACAGATACGCGTATTTCGTCTACAATGTGCAGACTTCTTCAGTGTCTCGTACTAATAACTCGACTGTCGAGTTATTAGTACGAAACACTGAAGAAGTCTGCACATTGTAGACGAAATACGCGTATCTGTCGAAGATAAGCAAAGGTAGTTGGAATTAAATGGAGATTCTAATTTTTCTTCTAATGTTATTTGTTGTTTCTCGAAGTAGTACCGCGACGTCGTAGTAAAATGGTTTGCGAGAGGTGAGCGACCCGGCGACATATTCCGGCGGTTGAAATCCCAAGAGGTGAAGCGGAGTTTCATCTATACCACCATCCGTCAGTACCGGGAAACGGGCTCGGCCAAGGATCGTGCGCCATCTGGGCCGCCGCATTGGGCAAGAACGCCAGTAGCCACCAAGGAGGTGAGGGAGCGGGTTCGTTGAAAAATGAACCGCTCGATGCAGAAGACCGCTGCTGACTTGGATGTGTAGTTCAGGACTGACGATGGACCTGGGATACAAGCCATACAAGAAACGCAAGGTTCACGGGGTAACAGAGACTACAACGAAAAAGCGGCTGGACAGATTCAAACTGATACTTTCGCGGCACGCAGGCCAGAAGTTCGTGTTTTCTGATTAGAAACTCTTTGTCTTGCAGCAACCGCACAATGACCAAAATGATCGGCCTTGAGCGCCGACGTTTGCCATTCCCCTGTCACATAAACATTCCAGAGCGCCACGTCGGTGATGGTTTGGAGGGCTGCATCCAGGCGTTGTGTTTATCGAGAAAAACGTGAAAATCAACGCCGCGTACTATAAGACCGACGTTCTGGAGAAGGTTGTGGTCCCGACACTTCAAGACCTCTACAGGAAGAAACATTGCTTCATTTTTGATGCGCCAGTTGTAGAACTCAGTACACGTTACGTGTTGCATATTACATATATTCAACTAATCAACGTTCAGTCTATTCCGTTCCTTTGCCATAATGGTATTCGATATCAACATTAGCATTATGAACTGAAATGCACAAATGTTGTTGACATTTTTTTTTTTCAATTTTTGAATAGGTACTTCGATCAGAGCGTGACTTGAAAAACGTGTTTCATTGTTCATGTAGCAATTTTCCGTAAAAAAATCTGAATTGACATCAAAAGTATTAACATCATCTAGCGGAACGCCGATTTTTGTTAGGTAATCAGTACAACGAATAACATTATCTTATTTAATTTTCAGAGCTAACTGGTTCTTTCAGAGCTGTCAAACTTTGAATGGAACAAACTTGTCGTTAATATGATTACTTCCAGTAGCGAGTTCTCTCCTCTTTCAATCACCACCAAATTGTTTTGGAAGACGGACATCAAAGAAGGGTCAAACCACAAATATATCTCTGGGGAAATATTTCCCTTATTGTTGACAACCGTTTCCGTTATTGTAAATAACAATATGTCAGATGGCCAACATAGTATTCAAGGACTGCAACAGGCCAAGTCGATCAATTTGGTTTCTATTCCACAACCTTCCCAGTAAAAATACTGAATAAGGACTGGAAAAATCTTCTCCACGTTATGATTACTGGCGTTGCAACGGAAATAAATTGCATGGTTTTCAATGTTTTCAAGGTGTCATGCAACGTATATGTGGAGCGAAGACAAGATTTACGATGGCTAATGATTTTATTCGTGCACACTTTAGATTTACAGTAACTTTTGAATCCCTGAAAACTTGACGCATTAGCACTGCTGTACAGTCCAAAGAACTGTACGAATGGTAATACCTGAAAGTAGAAAACAGTGTTGCCAATTTTATTTGCTACCAGAAAATAAAAGCATTCTAAAACTAATAACTATTTCAATATGAAAAGGAAGCCTATACATTTTTGGTATAAGAAGGCTACGATATGGTCACCTTATCCAGGATGGACTTTTTCGACAATATACACTGAAGAAAAAAGGGATAGCGTTCTTTTAAAATGATAGATAAAATTGGATTTATCAGGGTATAATGATTGGTGCTATGGGACAAACATGCCATGAGCAGCAGTATTGCTCTTGGTCGCATCGAGGTAACAATTTCAAGTTGCTGGTTGGAGTGACTTTTGAAACGCTTTTGGTTGACACCATCCTTCGTCAACCGGTTCTCCCTCTGCCACCCTTACCCACGACATATGAAGATGAGCTTTACTCCCATAATTTCGCTATCCATCGTTGCTTCGTATGCGTCAATGTCAAAGGTTAACCCTTGATTTCCCACTTACACCGCTCTCACGGCAGGAAAACATCACCTCTGCTGTCTGTTGTGTATTCAAACCAAATGGTAGAAGCATGACATGGAAATATGGAGGGTACATCTACTAATACATTCCGAATGGAGTAAACCGAAGAAGAATGAGAAAATGTTATTATTTATTAAATTCACGGATGTCACATTCTTCGGTGTGCTACACTCTACGTTGAAGGACCACAAAAGCAAAACACCAAGTCATGGTATCGCAATAATGACAGTAAAAGGATCTATGTTTTTCAGTTGGCTGCATATGTATTTCGAAATTCATTTTTGGGAACGTTCTCGAGTGATTCGATTTTCTAGAGGGTTGCAATAGCAAGTATCCATGATGTTTTGTAAATGGAAATATCTTCTCATCAACATGAGGCGGTAGGAGTGGACAGAAATGTTCACTAGAGCCAAAGATGTGAAGAGAAAGTATTGATTATTAGTTGTGTTTTTCAAAACCTTTTATTCGGAAGTTAATTTCTGTCACATGTACACTTTAGAAAGTCTAAACAGAAATGTTCACATCGCTAGAATTATTCTGTGCCATTTGGTCGTATATGAGCACGATCAGACGCGCACTCTTTTGCCAGTCAAGGGGTTCCCCCAGTTCTAGAAGCCGTCATTGTACCATAAATCAGCTGATTGCCGCCGCAGTGTTTTACCAAATGCTGAACCTGGAGCTCAGATCCTGGTTTTCTCCATACCATCTGTCTTCCATCTGATCTGAAGTCGTTTCACCTTTATGATGAATGTAATATAATAACTCAGATTATTCCTACGTTCGACCCAGCCGAGGGGCCTGATAGTTGAACTTAAACTCCCACAAGATTTTACCCAGGGAGTTTATGATACTTGATAGTTGTTTTTAAATGTTCAAAAAGTATCACTTCTATAGTTGAAAGAGAGATCACTACGGTGGTTAATTTTAAAACATGAATTCATCAACTTCTGTAATTCAAGCACATGAGCGGTCGTGTCATAAGAGTGAGAGGTTCTCCGATATCCAATATGATCCTGGAATCTGTTTATTTTTGTACTTTATTTATTATTATTTATTATTAATTCCCAGTCGATTTATCTTTGGGAAGAAATAAAGACTCACTTTTGTATATTACACACATGCATTCACCTCTAGTCTTCTCTCACGATATTTGCTTGCGTTTTGTTGGCACGAGAGTGCTTCAAGTGGATCTGACTGAAAACCCTCAGCACAGCGTTGGAGGCATACTTTGCTTGCTAGGAACGGCATGATCCTTATTTGTGTTACCGTTGGAAATAAAATCTTTAGAAACTTGCCGAGTAGAAATAGTTTATCAATAAGTTTTTAGTGTTCTAGAATTAGGTTTTTGGTATTTATTGAAATTATTAATGTCTATTTAAATAAGTACGAGTTATTAATGATATTTAAAAGTATGCACACGATGAATAAAACATTTAAATAATCGGGAACAAAAACAAAATTTGTAATAGCACGAGTTTAGTACACACAACACAAAACACACTAAAATCTGCTACTTGGGAGCCATCAAAAGGATTGTCACGAGTTGTGGAAAGGAAGCATAAAGAGTGAAGGAGAAAATAATGAAGAAGCTAAGCTACTGGGTACATCGATCAAAAGGCTTGGTCTCTATAAGATATCGAACGCCATAAGGAACAGACCATTTGAGCCATTAGAGCTAAAGCTTCATTAAGAAATCTAGAGAAGTGATACCAAACTGTGTACGTGGAGATTTAAACAATCAGGTATACTTTTAGGCATTTATAGCCTTCAATTGGCCTTCAAACCGACCCAGTAGCTCCTTAAACTAATTACTCCTAACCTATAAAACGTTCTACACTTTATGAATAGGATCCAATAGCGCTTACTTAAAGCAACCCGACCCACATATCCCAGGGAATCGACCAACGGAACGACACCCAACACAAACCCCGAGAAGTTAACGGTATTCGGAAAACCCGCCAAAGTCGGACGAAAGCCCTTCCCGATCCATCATCAGACGTAAACCACGCGCGCCCAGATCCAGCAGCAGCCGGCCGGCACATCGACACCCACACACACACACCCCCCAAAATTGTAAGTTGGTTAAAAATAAATTTAAAAGGAATCGGGCAGAGTTGTATTGATTTGGTCCCTTGAATAGCAATCCTTGAAAAAAAGCCGACCCTGAGTGTAAAAAGTCCTCAAGCTCGAGCTAGCCAGTCGAAACAAAAGAGGCCTTGAGAGCCCACCCTCAATGGTCCCCGTAGCTTAGACAAGGGATAGAGGGCATTGAAGGAGGGTCCGTCTGACCCCTTAGTAACATTTGGTTTGGGCCGAATTAATAAGATGAATTCGCCTCGGCTTTGTATTTGCACCGATAGTTCAGCGTGGTCAATATTGGGTGAACAAGGAAAATACTCGTGTTGGAGTGTCAACTTTGACGTCAGCTGTAGTCCAAACCACTTGATGGAAACAGTTCAAATTTTGTCCACATAAATTTCTGTATTATTTTAAGTCATGGAGAAATTAATATGCTACCTAAATTTTTCACAGAAATACGGTTTTTTGAAATTGGTATGTCCAAAATGACTTTTTTCACATATGTTATGATAACTTCAAATTTATAAATTTTATCAACATAAAATTTTGGTCACATAAGGTCGAAACATTAGTTATAACGTTGTCAAAATTTCAGCCAAATATATTGATAATTGACAAAGTTACAGAAGGTTGAACAACGCGTTTTTAGGAAGAAAATTTTGCTCGGCTTTTTTTTTGCTACTGAGTGTTTGTCATTTTGTAAACAAAGAGGGGAAGTAAGATTCAAACGTAAATTTCTCGAAACCCTTAGCACTTTCATGCAAACTAGGGCCACCAATACAAAGAATAACATTGCTTTACATGATTGTGATGCTTCTTTATGTGAGGGTGCTGAGAATTTCGAGAAATTTACTTTTGATTCTTACTTCCCCTCTTTGTTTACAAAATGAAATACGTCTGTTTGAAAAAGTTTCCGAGATTTC
This sequence comes from Aedes japonicus, assembly GCA_034211315.2. Classification (NCBI taxonomy): domain Eukaryota; kingdom Metazoa; phylum Arthropoda; class Insecta; order Diptera; family Culicidae; genus Aedes; species Aedes japonicus. Next base: position 19,932 of record JASCZW010007627.1, read on the forward strand.
ATAATTTAGCAAAACTAGATCATCAAAAGAGGATTAATGGCCATACTAGCCACTAAAAGAAGCCCTGCGGGAAACCGATTTTTCCTGAAAAGTGGCCATATTCAAATATTTTCCAAAACCTGGCTTGCTACAAATTATAGGATTTTGCAATAATTGGTCTTCGAAGGACATGCTGAGAGTGTCTGACCATACTGGCCACTTAGGGAGGCCCTGCGGAATGATTTTGCAAAACTTTGCCTTCGAAGGACATTTTTTGAATATCTGGAAATATTTGAATATGGACACTTTTCCGAAGGAACTTGGATCCCGCAGGATCTCCCAAAGTTGCCAGTATGGTCAAAAATCCTCAAAAAGTCTTTACATGACCTAGTTTTGCAAAATAATGAAGTTTGCCGCAAGCCACTTTTCCGGAGGAACTCGAATCCTGCATGGCCTCTAAATCATGCCGCATGCCATGTATGATTTACATGATATGGCCGCATACCATATCAAACATAAAGTTTGATATGCCGCACCATCCCTAGACAGGTGCTTACCCCAGTACTCCCACCCTGGAATTCGAAACTACGGACATTACAGATTCAATACAGATCTATTAAAAAGGATACTTTTGTGATCTATTGCAAGAAACCGAATCAAAATCCGATGGCTAAAAATTTAAATTTGATTTTTTCTGTCTCAGAGGGGTTGGGGACATACGTGTTAAAAGGAGACTGAATTGTGAGTACAAAACCTAGAAATAGTTACAAAACCTAAAAATAACATTATTTTGTAGCTTTATGCTGGTCAAACTCAAAAATAAAAACGAGTTTAACTGCTTTAAGAACCCGAAAAAGTCTGTCGCAACAGATTCTTGAAGAATTCACCCACTGGAGTAATTGTAAAAATTACTTCGATAGGAATGACGAAAATTACTTCAAGTGTTTACTAGTCAGCTGCATACTAGGCTTAACAGAAGAAAACAACGGCCAAACGGATTCAGGAAAGCAGCGACAGATTTCACCAACGGCCGTCATGTTTGCTAATGAGCACTGTAATTTCGAATTTTCCAGTGCACAATTCTCAAAAACTACAACGACATTGTTTGTGAAATTGCAGTAGTGATTTTCAAGGTTCGTGTTCTGAAAAATCACAAGTGATTGAAAGTGATTTAGCAAATATGGCGACCTTTGTTGCCTCCATCACATGTCACCATAAATGAGATTCGTGATTTCGTACACTAGAGGTGAGAGCGGCCATCGAGTCGGCAAACGTCCTATTTGATCCTTTTCACCTAAACAGCTACTTTTGAATTAGTTTTGTAAGTTTTGTGATGTGGCGGTTTTTTTTAGAGAATTCTGGGTGATAAGACCCCACCTACTACTACTCGCCCACTCTACTTGTTTCAAGTGCGAAATATAGCTAGTAGGTACTGAAAACTTGACGGACTAAAACTTAATGCATCCATCTAATCAAAACAAAATACACTCATGTTAAAATTTAGAAATTGAACCGTAAAATCAGCATCATAATAGAATTTGATGAGATTAATTATAGCACTGAACAGCCCGGTAGCTAAATGGAATTTTAAATCACACTGAAGTCTAAGGCTAATGTCATCAAATTCGACTCACACTCCAGCAAAGTTCCATCTTTCAGAGCAAAGGAATGTAATTTGCATAAATTTAAACTGTGCTGTTTCGGAAAAACATACAAACGAACCACGTACTTTCAACCTCAGCACAATGATCTTTACACGTTGAAAGTGTCCCCTTGTCTTATCGGGCGTATCGTTTCACAAAGCCCTGAGAGCATTGTGTATACATACACATATATCCTTTTAATTATGTATAAAAATTTCATTAGCCATCATTTAACCCGTTCTGGAAGCGCAGCCCTCTTCGCTAATAAACGTTTCTCCTGGGATTCTAGGCTTCCATTTGTTCGAAAGGCAACTCTGCCTTCTAGCGTGCACGGAAGGGCTCAAGCGTACATATTCAGCGCCACAAATTTTATTATTGTTTGACAGCCGTAAGTCAACCCCATTTCCGCATATGCATGAGAAAGGTCCTGCATCATTGTATGAAGCAATTCCACGCCAAATGATGAAAAAGGCCGATTCGACCTACCGAAAAGGATACTGGAAGTTACTGGGATCGTTAATTACCGAACTGACAGCCGCTGAGCGGGCTCGGTGAACTCGGTAATCGAGTTTGTTCCAGGTTTTAGTAAATTTGGCATTTGTTTACAGAATTCCGATATATAGCTTGGGAAATTCCGTAAATTATGTTACTGGGTGTAACGAGTTGGATCAGTTGTTGATAGTGTTGGATCATTACCGAGGTGCAATGTCGAAACTGATGTTATTATGTAAAGGTATTATTCATTATTAATTTTATTGAGTTTTAAGATGAGCAATTCATTGGAAAAGTTATTTGGTCGATAAACGAAAAGTGGGATTTCGTTGAATAGAATTCAAGAATATTTATTCTTGTATAAAATATAATCTCGGGCTTGAAATGGTGAGTTGATTTGGGCTACAAAAACTGAGTTTGGAATTGCATTTCTGTTCTTCAAACACTATTCCTTACAAAACTGGCATACGCCTATTCAGCATTTTACGAGTACTCATGGCCGTCTCGGTTGAGCTCGGATTCTGGTAGGGAGCAAGCGATTCGACGTTTGGCTTAGGTCGTTTGACACTAGTTTGACAGCTAATCGATAAGATTTGATTGATTCTCTGTCAAACGGCCTTATCCAAACGTCAAATAGCTTGCTCCCTAACAGAAACCGAGCTCATCCGAGACGGCCATTAGAACTCGTAAAATGCTGGATAAGCAGTCTTAAATATTTTTGTTTTGTGGTATTATTATTAGATATTCCATTTATTTCAGAAATCATCAAAGCAGGCTCTTTAATCACTCAAATGGCTATCTTTGAAATGTAGTTAGAACGGCATAGAGAAAACTTTTGAAAACTTCTACGTGATTTGCTCAAAGTCTACGCTCCATACACAATTTCAAAAAAAAAAATTATGAAGGAAAGCCTACAAGCGGGGGAGGGATGTCGTTCGAGGTGTTCAAAAATACCTCTACGTGGTTTATAAACAGGCCTTTACGGGTAGTTTTTCAGTTTTTCTTCCTCTGAATCGTGACCAGTGAAATTCATAAACATGAACATTCAAACTTTCTCTACGGCAAAAACGAAGGCATCGAAAACAGGTGAGTTTAATTTTAGCTGATAGTGGCTGTTTAGTTTACCGCTTTGGTGCGTTTAAGATTAAACCGACAACAAAGCAGCATCGATCACAGAGCCAACAGAAGTGGTGGTATCACCGAACTGTTTGCATTAGCTTTCCGTCCAACTAGAACAGACTGCTTTTGACGTAGGACTACATCTTTGTTTCCTATACTGGGGTACAATAAAAAAAAGGAATTGTGACCGTCGCGAGAAGTTGTCAGCTTTTGAGCGTTAATATATCTGGCGTTACTCCAAAGATTTTCAAAAATTTTGCACCAATCGATCAGAAACATTTCTACTCATCGTTTCCAATAAATAACATTGTTGTTTTTGGGTAACAAACTAATGAAAAAATCATAAATATCCTTGTCTTAAAAAAGTATATTAGTTCACAGAATATTGAATTGTACATTCAAATTGGCCTACATTTAGAAGCATAGTCCTATGTCATCATTTCGAAAACCCAGTGGGGCTGTACCTTGTAGTTTAAATTGCAGATCATTGATCTGCTAAAATTCAAATTACTAACCAATCCCTGGAATTTATCTGAAATCTGGACATAGCTTTCAAACTCCGTCCATCAGGACCTCAAAATTTGAAATTCAATCTCCGATGGCTTGGAGAATGGAACTGGCTTGCGTGCTCTATTTGCAACAACGATCAGTTACCAAGGTACTCAAAGTGGAAAATTTGTTAAACAAGCTCATAGATAGTGGAAAAATGCCAAGGAAGGTTTCCGCCACCACGATAGAACACAATACCATTCTTTTTGTGAAGATATGACAGGGTTGTTTATGGCTACGTTTTCTGTGTTGATCGTTAGTATTCAAAAGGCACTCGATGATGGAAGGCGAGCGGAAGATGAGAAGAATAGAGAGGCTCTTTAACCGATTATGCACGGCTGTATTCCTGGCACGGCGAGGACTAGCCTTCAGGGGTCTTCGAGAACTGGCAGGTTTCATTGAAAAGAATTGACAAAGGAAGAGGATAGCTTTAGGTCTCTTCTGAAGATTCGAGTTGAGTCTTGAGATAACGTTTTTCGAAGCCATTTGTATAATTCAGCCAAAAATTCGAAGTTTATCAGCTGGAAATCGCAGAATGACATAATCCAGGCGATCAATGACAATGCGAAAACTTGTTGATCGTTTCAACAGGTCCAAAAATTTTACCGTTTAGTGCAATGAAACCACTGACATATCGAATGTATGTCAACTTTTATTGTGTGTTCATTGTTGTTTGTCGAGAATAATAATGTTTGTGAAGAGTTCCTGTAATTTATTCCAGTCACTAACACAACAGGGAAAGGTTGAACCGATGTAATTTGTCATTCATTGATTGATTTTGGAGATTACACGAAGTACCTCATTGGTCAGGGAGACGACGGTGCACGTGCCCCCTCATAGCAAGTAAAATAAAGCTCCTAGTCAAGTAAAATGCGTCAAGTCTTTGTGACAGAGCTTAACCCGAAGGAGTTTCAGATGCATTAACCAGGTGGTGTACAGAGTATTGTTATGTAGATTACATATCTATTTTGTCGCGAGTGCATGAAATTAATTACGAATCAACGTCAAGAATTCTTATGTTTGCCAATGAACAAGCGAGTGTAATTAGGGAAGCGGCCATGGGTGAGATGTATTGGACTATAACTATATAACAATAACCTTATTTTTAAATAATACCAATAATAAATACGCGCTGCATGGAAATTTTACATTTCCAAATCTGGAAGTGTGTTGTAGTGCCCTTATCCAAATGATATCGTTAATGTTTACGTGCGGGGCTTATTGTATGTGAAAGTATCCTCGGAATGAGCGTGACTCTCCAGACATTCTGAAACGGGTTGCTGGATCTGCAGTAGAGCTATCACTTTCTAGCTTTCGGATTAAAGCTGCTTCCAATAGTCACTTGAGGGATTGTTGTAAACAGATTTCTTCCATAATGCCATTGCCGGCCAATGAGTGTTAGATTGTACACACGTACACAGAGCTTAACCCGAAGGAGTTGTATGTCCATTGTTGCTCTTCTTTCTTTCTTAATGTCAGACCGGGAATTAACCGACTGAGCTAAGAGAAGACCCAATTGTTGCTCTCACTTTTTAAACCTTTCAACTTTTGAGGGTTGTCCAGTTCCTGCAATCCGAAACTGCATTGGAATGATCGAGGGCTTTTACAATTTTCGACGGACTCTTCCATTGAAAAACCTGAATGTTTGGTCAGCCTTCTTGTAACATACCATATTTTTGATAACTCGTCCGCTGAATATTTGATATACACAAGCAATAAACGCAAGGGGTGGGAGGGGGGTGGGTTGACCAAAAGAGGCCTATAAATGCAAGAACATGCTACGGAAAATGCTTTCCGTAAAATCTTTTCTGAGGCGATTGCACTCTGTGAATCTCTTGATATGTCTCTTACAAAACCCAGAAGAGCTGGGTGCCAGAAAGAGAACAGTGGAAACTCCGGAAGAGTTCTATAAAACCGAAAACTTCTTATCTTGCTTGGAAAATACCTTGCATGATCTGGAGAAGAAGTTTGACAAACATGCTGACGCCCTGCCGTTCTGTCGAGTCGGTCGCGGCAGATTTCATGTTTGAATCGGCTGCTCCATCAACGTTCAAAAGTGCCTGAACCAAATGGACAGCTTGTAATGATCACTTGAAGATGCAATGGGGGATCATTACCCTGATATTCCGAAATGTGGCAAGTTGTAAAATGTTTCTTATCTTCTATAACAAAAAATGATTGAATTGAGTAAACGAGTGGAAACTCACCGGGAATGACCTCTCATATGCATCCGTCGAACCATTCTGAACGGCCGTTGTGAGAATATCAACATGAAAATCTCACATTCGCATAGAGTGTTACGTTACCAATCACTAATGCCTTTTCTGATTTCTTTTCTTTTCCCTATCCTCTTACCGCGAACAATGCCATATGACTTAATCAAGTCTTCAAGAGCAGAAACATCGAGACTGCACAGAGCAATACGTAAAGAACGGTATGAACTCTAACTAATTTTACTTTCAGCCCAATTTTCTAACACAAGGTAAGCAATCAAATTACCACTACAAAATATACTGAATATCCACGACCTAATATATAACGGGGAAAGGAACGGACTATCAGGGCATCCAAGTGAAACGATTTGGATAGGGAGCATGGGACTGCCTCCTCCTTATTGTTAACATTTCGCGGAATGAGGGCGGGCTCTTCGCCCTATCTATTGGGTTTATTCTGTCAATCGAGAGATTCTAATGCTGTGTGTGTGAACTTGCTTTTGGAAGGAGATTCTCTTCCCCATATTCGCGGGTTTCGCGTAAGTGTCTCTGCTTACGGGCCCACCCACACGTTTTTGGCCCTTCGTACAAGAACTTGATGATCACAAACAACAAACAACAGATGGTATTATCTAATCATCATCATCATCACCAGAAGTTTGCCAAATATGCTGAAACCTTTTCAGCAGCTACTGGATGCAGCATCTGATTCATCTAAAATCTTCGGATCTGCTAAGCGTTTAGCCGAATAATTTTACGACCTTCACAGCACAAGAATTCTTGGAGAAGCATTTTTTTGGTTTCCGATGCTCACGAAAAAAAAAACACAGAATACTGTTGAAGCCCTACATGTATGCAACGTTGATTTGCTTCATACACATGCATACACTGCTAACAATGCAGGCTACACTCACTGTTACGACTTGCTGTGCTGAAGATCATTTTCGTCGTTTGAAGACATATTTGGGAAATAGTAAAGGAGAAAGACGGTTGAACGGTATCGTGCTTATGTATATCTATAAAAATGTTGTTGTCACCGAACAGGAAGTTTTGAACGGACTGTCGAACAAACCAAGAAGGTTGAAAATTATAATCATTGTCTTAGTCTCAAAAATTATATCGTTGTATGTTCAAAATATTGAATAAACTTGAATTAGACAAACCAAATTTAGATACGACTGATTTTCCATAAAAATGTTTGAGTCACTTTTATTTTTCTTAAGTTTATTGTCTTCAAAAGCCTCCACACGCCAAATTTGGTTCAATTTGCTCGATTAGTTCTCGAGTTATGCAGAAATTTGAGTTTCATTAGTATGGGAGAACCCCTCCACCTCCTTTCGTAGGGAGGAGGGGTCTCAAGCCACCATACAAACATTTATTGCGTTCAAAACTCCCTACATGAATCCTAGAAAGAGTGAGCTGTTTAGTGGAATAACTGTAACTAGAAATGAAAAGCAAAATTAGTATTTTCCATTTAATTCCAACTACCTGTATTGCTTATCTTGACAGATACGCATATTTCGTCTACAATGTGCAGACTTCTTCAGTGTCGTGTACTAATAACTCGACGACTCGATTACACGACACTGAAGAAGTCTACACATTGTAACCGAAATACGCGTATCTGTCAAGATAAGCAATAAAGGTAGTTGGAATTCAATGGAAAATACTCCTTTTCTTTTAATTTCCACTTACCCCCCACATGCTAAATATGTATAGGAGCTCCCCAGAGAGGGGAGGGGTTTCGAACTATCATAAGAACCTTTCCCGGCCCCAAAAAACCCTGCATACAGAAATTCATGTTTATATATATTTTATGGTGGTGCATTTCGTAAAACACAAAGTATGAAAACAAAAATATAATCCACTATACTGATTATCATTAAACTTAACTTACCTGAACTGAACTTTAGCTCAAATTAATGAATGATTGGCTATAACAAACATTTATGAAAAGTACCGTGCATACCGGAAAAAAAGGTTGAGTCTGATCTATTCGTCATTTGACATGGAATTGCTTTGTATTGAATTGAAACAGTGCATCCATTTTTTAGTTCATACACGAAAGATGGATGAGTCATTTGAAAGATCGTTGCATATCCAAAACAAGAATATTGCAGTTCGGAAAATGTTACCAATCCTGTATACAAATGTTGGCAACACTGCTGCCTTCGAGCAGCAGCACAATTCTGTTCTTGAAATTTACACTTCTGGTTGAACAGAAGTGTCAACATTACGGTTTAAACTGTCGCACGAGCTAAGGCCTTCTGCGATATCTTTCACGCCACGCCGAAAAGTAATGAAGGGAGATTCCCTTGTGAGCGATGACGTTCCCCACCTCAATGTATGCACTAGACTGATGCAAATTTGGAAATTTTCACATCTCTATGCTTAACAGTTTCTAAGTAGGCGCCTACATTTCAGCTCATTCAGGTTGCCGTTTTTCAGTTAGATACATTCCAGTAGAATTCACTACAAATTATTATGACATACAAATGCTAAGCAAATACTAAAATTATGGGCAATGTAAGATTCTTAAACTAGAAACTTTTCAGGTAAGATTCTTCGCAAATGTGATCGAACTTCACGAGGCTGTTCGGGACGCGATTTGGAATCGTCGGGGGAGCGAAACTTTCAAAATTTGCATCAGTCTAATATGCACACATACGTTCAAAACATTGTGTATCGTTCCCGGAGTTTCGCATTCACCACTTTCACTCACAAGAATGAATTTTACCACCAAATATAGTACGAAGCACATTTCGTCTTTGTATAGCTACAAGTCATGTGTTCCACTTATTCCCTCATTGAGTCCTGTAGTCCTGGTTGGCAAATAACATATATCGTAGCGTTAGGATGATGCTAAAGAAAACAATATATTCTTGTTTCTGACAGAATTTTAACGGATAACAAATCATGTGTAATTTAAATGTGGTGGTAGCCAAACAATTATGCCCAAAAGAGCATTTGGTCGATTAAAGAATGTACTCGAAGAAAATGAGAGTATAGTTTTTAATTGGGAATAACGTTTGCATTAAAAAAAAAGGACAAAAATTGCCGATTTTTCATGGATTTGCCTTCACCCGCACTGACAGATCTACCCATACAGCATCAATCATAGTAATCAAACAAAATCAGAGTAGACAAAATTTGACAGCTCTATCTGTCGAACTCTAACAGTAATGCAAAAACAGTGAAGCAACTCCGTTCAGAAGTGTGCGCGTTCAAAGGCGGCACCCGCCGCACAGTGGGACGAAATGAAAAAAAGTGGGACATGGGTATATGCGGCGAAACTATTAGCTGTGGCCCTTTAGAGTCTTCTACAATGTTTCTACATTTTTGAAGTACTTTATTTTTGTGTTTGTGTTTACAAATTTGATTTATGTGGTGTATACACCTAGATAAAAAAAATAACTATTTTATTTCTGGTTCAAACCGAAAATCATGTTTTAAAACATTGTAGATTAGGTCATTTCATGAAACTTTGTAGAAGAAAAAAAACTTCCTATCTCTTAACTGGACGAAGTTGTAGAGTGAAAAAGGATTGAAAAATGTAATACCCCTTTAAAACTCGTTTTTTTATCATAACATTTTTTATTTGAATTTTCCCATATTTTAGATGTTCTACAGAGTTAAAGGTTCTTCAAAAATGCACTTTTTTGTGGAAGACAGCTTATTATTATCTCTTCATTTAAAGGATTTACGTCGGTTCTAATGAATTTTTTGAGCTATCTTCGAGGACGCGTAGATTACAGGTTAGCAGGTATTAGCAGCTAAACTTAACGTTAATTTATTCAACAACTGATCTCCTTCAAAATGATGTACAAATTATAAGGGGGTCCAGCGTCTAAGCTTCTTCACCCTCCTAAGCATACGTCGTTCGAAAAGTCCAAGTGCTTGCAGGTCCTCCTCAACATTGTCCACGCTTCAAGCCGGTACAGAACTACCGGTCTTATCAACGTCTTGTACATGGTACACTTTATACGGGGTAAAGTTTACCAGACCTTGTGAATTTTGTGGAGCCCATAGCAAGCACGAATTCCAGCTATTAGGCGTCTCCGAATTTCTCTGCTGCAGATGTCACCAATGATCCAAGGTAAACAAACTCATCTACCACCTCGAACTCATCTCCGTCCAAAATCACACTTCAGCCTGTGCGAGCTATATAGTGCTCGGTTCCTTCTGCCAGCAGGTACTTGGTACTTTCAACGTATTTGCCTTTAGTCCAATGTTCTCTGATTCAGGGTTCGATCTGGATCGTTCTTCCTAAAATGTCCACGTCGTCAGTGAAGCAAATGAATTGACTTGATTTGTTGAAATTCCCTCCCCGCATTGAAAACCCACACATTTCAAAATAGCTTCTAGCACAACGTTGAACAGGAGACCATTGCCTTGCCGAGGTTCATTGCGTATTTGAAACGAGTTCAATATCTTAACACAGTATTGTACACTATCCATCATTGCCTTGATCAATCTAGTAAATTTCCCGGAAAACCCGTTCTCATTCAGAATCTTTCATAGCTCTTCACGATTAATAGTATCGTATGTGGCCTTGAAATCGATGAGTAGGTGGTGCGTTGTAACTTCATGTTTGAGACACTTTTGGAGGATCTGCCGCAAGATTTGATCGGTTGTCGATCGCTCGTTCACAAAACTGGCTTGATAACTTGCCACAAATCTGCTTGCTAGCGGCGATAGACGGTGGAAGATTATCAAAGACAGTGATCGCTCGGTATTCGTGCTCGGTCACATTCCATCTTTTCACCCTTTTTGTATATTGGGCAAATAACTCTCTCTTTCCACTATGTCGGTAGCTGTTCCATATCCTCATTACCAGTCAGTGCAGACAATTTGACAACTCGGGCCCACTTTTTATAAGTTTGCTACGATGCTGCCAGCTGCCTTGTTGTTCTTAAGCTGTTTGATGGCACCCTTAACTTCGCTTATTGCCGTTTCCCTCGTAACGGCGTACCGATGAAATAATTTCTTCAGATGTCTTAAAGTTCCGTCTCGGTGCCATGTTTATCGCAGTGCCAACAATCAACTAGCGATTTGAAATTGGTTCAGTGCTTTAGAAAACCATTGGTTCCAAGTGCACCTTGCAATGTATTTAGGCGATTTTCGGTACTTATTAGTCTTTTTTATTTGACATCATGGCTTGGTCAACTGCTATAATCTTGTTCCAGCTGCGCATAGAAAGTGTTCTTATCGCCATCGTCACTTCGGCGGTGCACGTTGATTATGCTGACAGTGAAGAAACGGACTTTGATTCTCAATTTGTACATTCCGTTGCCGATTGGCCAGCACCCAACGACGCACTTATACATTTAGCCTAACACAATAAAAATCGTACCCAGCTCGTGAGTATTGCCGCAGCTCTGGTAAACTGTATAACCATCCCGCAGTAACAGAAAACCTCCCGCAGTCGGAAAAAATTCGGGTACTTCCCAATAAATTGAGCGACTTACAGTTCCATGTTTCGAGTTTACAATCGTTAGTCCGTTTTTGTCGCCTGGGTCTGTGCCGATCATTCCGGTCCGAATAAGCATTATGTGTTTCCAGCGGCAGAGAACTAAAATCGATGGCAGCAAACTTCCCCGGAAATAGACCAAAAATTTGGAAACCTTTTTTTGAGGCATTTCTTACATTTGGTGAAATTTTGGAGTGCTGTTTGCAGCATACAACCAAAACTAACTCTATTAACATGATCCTTGCAGCCGGCGTGGGTGGTGTAGTGGTAAGCGTGACTACTACTTGGCACCCCAGTGGGTCTGGGTTCAATCCCAGTCGATGTCGGTGGTTTTTCTGAGGCGAAAAAATCTGGTCACATCTTCCGGAAGGGAAGTAAAGCCTTTTGTCCCGGCTCATATTCATGAGCCGTTAGGTAGGGACCAGGTGGGTGGAGTCGTCTCCCTGGCGTCGGTGATTGTCTCTATCAAGCAAAACAATACATTAGGTCCTAAGTAACATTGAGAGATTCTCTTTGTCGACTTTCTCTTTGGTTAAAAGCTTGTATATTAAACGATTTGCTGGTGTTTGCAACGTATTGGATCACTAATCACACTTTATACTACCGTACTGTATGTTGAAAATAGTTGAACATGTTTTTACATAGCCGTAGGAACCCAAAGAGAAAGTCGACAAAGAGAGTCTCTCAATGTTACTTAGGACCTAATGCATTGTTTTGCTTGCTATGTGAGGAAAAATAGGCCGACGGAAAAAAAATTTAAAAAAAAACATGACTGTTAGTTAACATACGCTGCCTGAGTTTCGGTGGATGCGGCCCTGGACGTAGTCGAGTTAAACAAAAGTAATATGATCATCGACATAAATCGCGATCACGCCATCCGGGGAACGAACGCATTAATAGTCAAGTAAGCCATATAAGGGTCACGTACCCACCTCACATAAGAACGTTAGAGTATTAGCGAAATATATTAGTTAGTTCGGTTTCCACCTACCTAGCGTGTGGAGTAGTAATCTATAAATATCACCTCCCATAAACTCAACAAGTGGCTAAGTGGAGAAGCCAGTTGAGAGAACTTTAGTTCACATTTGCATGAACGGCCCCAAAATAGCTGCTGTCCAGTGGTTGCAGAATGTCCGTCGCATTTGGGTACAAAGAGATGAGAATCAATCCGTTTTTGCGAGTAGAATTTAACCAGCTCAATGCTCACATGGCTTTTATATCCATCAACGAAAATCAGAACCGAAAATTCTGTTCCCTCATCCTTCGAACATTGAAACAATCGTTCGCGATGTAATCGACGTAAGTTTTCGAAGTCTGCCAACCTTCGTCTGAAACTCCAACTGACCAGCCTTTTGGAATATTTTCAATTTCTCTGCTGTGTCAAATCTGGAAGTGTCAAATTTCTTGCCACAGTACTACCGAATAACTCTCAAATATCAGTATAACTCTCTTATTCTGAATTGTTGGTCACAATGTAAGGGTTCTCCACGCCAGAGCACAATGCCTTGTAGCGCTTTTGGCGGATTCGTAGAAATTCAGAATTCTATCTGGATTGTTAACAATTCTTGGATGTTAACAGAATGGTCATTCGCTGCGGTAGTTACAAAATAAGTTTTCCACCGCTCTAAACCAATTTCATAACTGAGGATCGGCTGGCGCGTCCTTCAAGATTGTTTACCAGATTATCCTTAATTTCCGAATGTCTTTTCAAAAATCGATGACTCCAGTTTTTACATGTACTTTTGTAGTGCATAAATAATAATTCAATCAATAAAGTGTATAGATGACCTCACTCGGAAAGGATTTAGGACGACAACGACTTTTCTGATTTTATCCGCCTAATTGTTTACTGTGTGAGTGTCAGCTCAACTTTACAATCTTCATCGAGAAAGTGAAACCGGTTAGGGCCCTGTCTCGAGTACCTTTTCTCATTTTTCACACGTCTGTAAAGCGTTGTGAATGGAATATTCGGGGCTTATGACGGTTTTTACTTCACGGTGAAAACGAAGTGAAAACAAAAAACCTTATTACGAATGTCACCTAAGTGAAAAAATATGAAAGAGTTCATCCGAGGAGACAATTTGAATGAACTCGGTGTTATTATGGTTGCCACAGCACCATCACGCCACCGAAAAAAGTGACGCAAACCATAGATTTTCTGAGGGCTACTACGATTTTCACTTCACAATCACTTCCACCTCGCGGAGTTCATTTTTGATCACGGTGATACCAGTGATAGCATAAAAAAAGTGAGGTGATGTGTAAGTGAAGTGAAAGTGGTAGTGAAGGTGACAACTGTAATAGGCCCCTTCAACTTTTTCGATGCTTACCTAATGTTGTTGGATCGCCTTGCTTCGCAACAGCGTACAGTTTCTCTCCCATGTAAAGGATTTGAGAGTGTGAACAGACAGGTCGTTAAAACCATTTTAAAAAAACAAGCTTCCGGTAGTAGGTAGATGAACACAATCAAGCGCACATTTTTTTGCCTGTCAAGGTGGTGGATTCGTCCCTGCCTTGATCTACTCCGCCTGAAGATGCTTGGCAAAGGATTGTGTGTTTGTTTCGAAATACCACCTCACAATGCCCTCCGCTAAATTTCAAAAACTATTCAATTTTCACAGCCTACCGTACGCTAACGGAACTATCAATACTTTCTTTTCACAACTTTGTTCTAGCAAAAAAAATTGCTGTCCACTCCTAGAGCCTCATGGTGGTGAGAAATTATTTCCTTCTCAAACAACATCATCACTGTATTTTGTTTAAACAGTTAACGATTTTGTTATCGTTATATTACGAACATTTTTTCGATATACTATTGGTGTTTTAGTTTATTATTCGGTGGTCTTTCGTTTTGTTTGTTTATTTGCTACATCGCGATAGTATGGGTGTGTGAATTTGCGAAGTATAATAAATCGTTAGTGAAATTCAGTATTATTTTGTTATGATTGCGATCAAAGTTCCATTATACCAATTCCACACGCATTTTATTTCCTGGAACGACATCTGATTGTCAATAAAGGGACTATTACTTGGACGCAAATACCAGCCGAACCACACAACGAGCATAATATGAACTGCCATACATGTTGAATATCTACTAAGCTGGTGCTCTTGTATTGAAGTGTCAGAATGAAATCGAAATGCCTACAGTGCTCTGAGCCGGTGAAAACATTGAAGTTTATTAAATGGCCTTTTGTGAAAAGGCCGTTTATCTTGAGTGTGTTTCTCTATCTCGTTCAAAAATGGATTTCATTAATGAACAACCTAATTTATTCGGGTTCTATAACAGCTTTTTAGGAATAATGAATTCCAAACACGTCAGAGCCCGCGGGAGGGTTGAAATACCAGGGAAATATGTGTGTTATCCTAGTAATTTTGTTGCTGATGCATTCCTTACTTGCAATGAACAACCAAGCCGAATGGTATCTGATGCTGTCAATGTGCATCCTCTGCTTTGCTGTTTAAATCTGTGATGCACAACGGACTACATTTTTGAAGTCCCTGGTCACTCTAGCCCAGTCGTGACGATTCCTTGCATCGCTCAGCATAGTCGTCCTGGACCTGTGGCTGGATGTGGATCTGGGGACTCCCAGCTTACGTCTACAGGCAAGAACAATCAATATATTGAGCGTTTGCCGTTTAAAACCGATCAAATTTTCAGAATTTTAGGCAACATTAACCCTCGTGTAGGTGCAACTGTAACTACTAATACCCGGACCCTCTCACGCGCCACAGAAAGAATCCAAGAGTCCTGCCACCCGCTACCTTCGTTCACAATAATCGTTCCGGACCTGTTGTCAGCTGTGGAGAGGTGGTCTTCCAGTCCACTTTCTATGGCGAGAAGACCGATTGCTCGATTCCGGGCAGTAAGCCGTGCCGTCAGATCTATTAATTCTTATAATTAATTAATCTAATTACTTCTGATGTCGACGAGCATCGACTAGTTCTATCGGACCTTAGCTATGACGTTATTGTCCTGTGTGAAACGTGGCTCGATTCCCGAACGCTTTCCAGCAAGGTTTTCGGTTCTGACTATCAAGTTTTTTGGTGCGATCGAAATTCCAGCAACAGCCAGAAAAAAACCTGGTGGAGGTTTTCTTGTTGCTGTCATCTAGGGGGAAATCGAGAACGATTCATGGAGCAGTGTGGAGCAGGTTTGGACAGCATCAATCTAGGTGATCGCAGATTATTACTTTGCGCCCTGTATGTTGCGCCTGATCGAATTCGGTATTATGATCTCATTGATACTCACTGCCGATCTGTTTACTCAGTTATCGAGAGTGCGACTCTAGTTGATGAGATATTTGTTTTCGTAGTAAACGAAAAGAATCGCAATTTGAACCTCTGCTTCGTGAGTAAAATGTCTTCCAAATGCTTGAGAAATGAAACTCACATTCTTGAGGGGTAATTATAGTTTTCTTGTATTCAGCTTGACGTTAACAAATGGAAAGTAATTATTTAACATAACCGCAGTCAGTGGTTACTGCGATTGCTCGGAATGGAACATCTCCTCCCTTAAGCCATCTAGAACGGCTGGAACCTTGCTGGCAAACGGATTTGTCGTTGGGGTCTTCTTGGAGTCGAAACCGGAATTTGCACTGGATCTGGTTGTGGTGGATTATCTTTTTCATTGCTGTCGTCCGAGAAGTACTCGGCAGTTTCCAGCTCTTCTTCAGATGCCGGATTTGGAACAACCTCGACCGAACGTTGCTTCAATTGATTGGTGTGTGAACGTATCAGGATTATCGATCTTGCAGGAACACGTTGTAGTTCACCCTTCCGATGAGCTCGATGACCGTAGCGGCTTCCTAATGTCACCAATTGCCTTGATGGACTTGGACATACACGGAATCACGGTAAGCGAACTGTCTCAAAACTGCTCCGTGCCTTTTGTTGAATCGATCGTTTTGCTGTGCTGCTTTCGCTTGTGCAGTTGGAGTTGCTTGATCAGATGGTAGTACCATCGACGAAACAATCCGGATCAGTCGTCAGAACATCTGCTGGGAATTTATCACCGAGGTCAGCTGTGGGCGTTGCCCGGTAGACTTTTTTTTTCCTGTGTTGGGGACATGATACCACCGCGACCATTAATTGTTCTATTGTGGTGAGCCCTCTGTTTATGTATGCCAAATTGCAATGGCGAGTCACTATTCTTAGTAACTACCACTACTATTAAAGGCAATGATCCCAACTAGGTAATATATTCCTTATGAAATTTATTACCCTTTTGGGACTAACAACCCAGATTTCCCAAGGCTCCATAATACCTTTGTCAAGAAATCTGCATCTTTTATGAAATAGTGCAACGCAGTCACACAGTAAATGTTCAGAGCTTTCACTCTCCAGGTTACAAAAGCGACATTTATCTTCATCTAGCTTACCAATGAGCTTTAGGTGATATTTACTAGGACAGTGTCCTGTTATTAAACCTGTGTATAGGCTCAGATCACGTTTCGATAGATTTAGTAATCTATATGTATGACAAGCGTTTGGCTTTATAAAACGTTTTGATTGCCGGGCATTTAAGGTCTTGTTCCAGTTGTACTGTACCTTCGTTTTCTCCCAGAACTTAAGCTCCATTTTAAGAGCGCAAGAAGATAAGCCAAAAACCCGGTAGACTTACGTTTGTAATGCTTCCTCCAGTGTCTTTCCCCCCGATAGAATTTTCCGCAAGGTGCGCTTCAGTGTATTCACGAACCGTTCTGCTAACCCATTTGATTGGGGATGATAAGGTGCGGTGCGTACGTGGCGAATTCCTTGTTTTTCGCAAAAAGCCTGGAAATCGTGGCTGGTGAATTGGATACCATTATCCGAGACGATGGTTTCTGGTACGCCAAACGTCGCGAATGCTTGCGATAGTAGCTTCGTGGTTGCACTGCTTGTTGTAGATTTGGACCAGGTAGTATACGCCATCCACAGGTCCATCGTACGTGAATGCGTGGTTGTAGATGTCAGCTACAGGAAACAGCTCGCCGAGTCCCTGGTCCGAACCGAACGAAATTAGTCCCACTTCATCGAATTTCAAAACGCGAAAAATACACATTAACAACGATTTTCACGGTAAACCTCTCCAATTACTGAACACCGACGCATTCATGCAAAAGGCCACAACCGAAAAAATAGATTTACGATAATCCGTACACGAAAAAACAGTTGATGAAAACGGCGCAAAAATCACAACCTACATATTCTGATAGTGATATTAGGGAAGGTCCATTAATTATGTCACGCAGTAGGGGGGGGAGGGGGGTTTGAGAAAACGTGACATGCAAAAAAAATTGAACGTCCATACAAAAACCGTGACATGGTGGTATGGGGGGGTCTGTAATAAAAAGTCATTTTTTGCGTGACGTAATTAATGGACGTTCCCTTAGGCTCCAGGCGTTGAAGAAACAGGATTGGGAAATGATTTTTAGGAAAACACTGGTACAATACCATATACTTCATCAGTGGCACAAGTATATTACATATTGGGTTATTGGTTATAGCAACTCCAATGTTGGGAAAGAGTACAGTGTAGAAAACCGAACTGTCAGGCAACCCCAGCTGACTACCCGCAAAAATAAGGCTTGCCTAATGTATCTTCATATTGGTACCTTTGCCATAAACTATTGGTTAACATTCTTTAGAATATACGGGAGCAAGTCCCTATCTCTTCGAAGTTTTCTGAGCACAAACCTCAAATACTATTAGGACTTCAGACGTGAAATTTTAAAGAATCGTTTGCTCCACTGGAGCATCCATTGGTTAGCAATTTCAGCGTTGTTTGTTTTGTTTGGTTTGTGATTTTTAGTTTCAAAATCCCGTAGTGATAATTAACCTAACCTATTTCACCTTAAGCACGCAGAAATGTGGAAAACCGCCATCATGTAAACAACTAGAGAAAAGTAAGTAATGAAGCTGCTCGACTCACCCGCTATTGGCCCACGTGTCATTGTGCGATCCGCCAACGATCTGCAGTATGTTTTTCCGCGTGCTCCCACACCGGGTGTGCAGCATTGTCATCATTTTCGGAGGTACTAATGTGTCTGCTAGGCCGGAAACGAACAATATCGGTGCCGAAATGAACTGAATCTTATGCACCGAGAGGTACTTGTTCCGATAACAGAGCAGCGGTAAATATCGCACGCAGGGATGAATTAGTTCTACCGCCATGTCAGGAATACTGGTGAATGTGTTTTCCACCACAACGGCCATCAGCTTGGATCCATAAACCGCATCCGCAGCCAGATCAATAGCCACTGCTCCTCCAAGAGATCTTCCAAATATTACTATTTGATTATGATCCAAATCATGGCGACCGAGTAAATGGTCTATCACTGTTCTTGCATCAGCAAAGAAGCTTCGTTCACTGGGAGTTCCATCCGAAAGACCGTATCCACGGTATTCTACCATTAGGACGTTACACTGAAGCGTGTGGTAGAAACCGCTGGCGTTCTGTAGACGATGACCCATATTGCCAGCATTTCCATGGAAATACACTATTGTCGGCACATAACGACCCATGTCTCCCGGATGTCGTATCCAAAACGTGTGTAACGTGATTCCTTCTCTCGTTTTCAGGTGCAGCGTTTCGTAAGGCAAACCATGCATCGATGGAACGGGAACAAATATCCTAGAATTTGTGGGCAGGTCTGGATGATACAGGAGATTATCCTGGGCATGGTACAATATACCTAGAATTCAGAATAACCACCATATAATCGCCTTCGAACTTTGCATTTTGGATAATTACCAGAAACGGCAAATAGCAGCAACATAAAAGCGAAGAAGCCTCCGTAGATGATGTAAATGACAAATGCGGTCAACAGTGCTGCACCACTGGCCGCCCAAATCCGCATCGCGATGCCCGTTATAACCCGTACAATTTTCCAATCCCGGAATGGCATCGTTTCTAACTGGTTATGGCGTTTTCACTGACAAATAAATGCTCTGGATCTTTGGTACACACTAATGGTAAAACTTATGATTTTCAATGGAAAAACAACCTTAGGTAATTGGGCCTAAGCTAATCGATTATTTTCGTGGATCGGAATGGATTTGCTGGCGAAGTTCTTCGAGCCATGGGATTGTTATTGTTGGACGTTCTCTTCTAGTGGTACTCACTATTCTAAAATATTTGTAGATTTATAACTCCGTGTTGTTTTTCGGATGGAAACTCCAAGATCACGTCAGTCGCTAATAAAAATTCTAATTATGTGAATTATGTGAATAACGATTATTATTCACAAAAATTCTAATATTTTTCGACTATTTGTTTTCGTTTGATAATTCGTATCACAAACAGTCAGTGTCAAACATTGGAGTGCGTTCGCAGAAAATATGATAATAAACAGCACACTACAGTGAAAAGCTCTATTAACGAGTTTATTGTACCAATAATGAAGAAGTAACTAAACTTAAAAAATAAGCAAGGAATTGAGCCTTATCCCCATAAATAACCTTCCAATTACAATACAATAACATAAATGAACATAGAAATCGATGAAATTTACAATCAGACTTGTCTTTGTGTACGCATAATTCATGAACTTGTAAAAATAATAAAAGAACCTCCATTTTTTCGTCATTGCAAAAAAAATATATATATACACGGGAAAAAATCTTGTAGTAGAAACTACCATTTCACCCGACTACGCCTCTTTAAAACTACCATGAAATTTCAGTCAAATTTACTACGTTTATGGTGAAACCGTCAACGTTTGTGGTATGACAGAACTTTTGACAATGACAGACCTCGTATTGATATCAACCGCACTATCACGCAAAGAAATCACTCTGCTTTGATTCAACAAAATATTTTGTTAGTATTAAATGCAAACTTTCTGTTTGTTTCAATTCATAAAAAAGTTCCAAATCAATTCAAAATTCCATTCAAATCGAACCAACACTTTTTTTTAAAGTAATCACTGCTGTGTGCTATTAATATAAATAATATTTTATTTATAACAATGACATTGATTTTTTTAACTCAAATGATTAATTTATTGTTTAAACAAAATATATTTTCAGCCTAGGAAATCAGTCTGTTTTGAATCAACAAAATATTGTCTTGCTATTCAATGCAAGGTTTCTATTTGTTTCAATTCAAAAAAAAGTTCTAAGTCAATTAAAAATTTCATTCCAATCAAACCAATCAAATTATTAAGATAATCACCGCTGTGTGACATTACTTTAAATAATATTCGATGTGTAACAATCAAATCCATTTTAAAGTCAAATGGTTAATTTATTGTTTTAACAAAATATTTTATGAGCGCACATTTCATACTGTAAGCCGAGCAGCCATATTATTATTGTTTCTCAGGGCTGCCGACTTGGCAAGTTGCTGCCTCTGCCTCTGGCTCCGATAGTTTTTCTTATGTAAGTTTAAACATAATCTTTTAAAATATAAATCTATAATAATTTCCAATTGACGATATAGAATCAACGAAAACTTGGTTGCAATCGAACGCAGGGCAATCGTAAACAACCTCTTTCCAAATCCAAAGGAAACCCAAGGCATAATTATCTGCAAATCTGGACAAATCATCCCCGAAATTGACATCAAATTTTGTGGAGTACCCATTGCAGTGACTGACAAGGTGGTTAATCTCGGGCTGCTCATGGACAGGACAAATCAACGATATGATCATGAAAGCGTACAATGTTCTGCGTACTGTTTGACTGTTCAATCCTGTCCAAGTCAGCGTAATGATTCGTAATCAAAATGAATCGATTCGATTCAACAGCAATCGAGCGCAACGTTATACTCGACCAGGATCTACCCAACAACAACCGCCATCGAATAAGCTGCTTCTTCCGTCAGGCTTGTGATAAAACACTACCCCAGTAGATCACCGTGAAAAGATGGAACGAACCAGGGAAAAGCTTGCTAAACTACGTAATACCACAATAGAAAGGAAAACATACAGAAATCAAGACGAAACCAACATTAATTCATTCGAACTAGCTTTGAAATCGTTGCTTTAGGCTACACGATAGAAACCTGATTAATAGTTGTAAAACTGAGAGGCTAGCGTATGATTAATAAAAGATATTATAATAGATTATGATGAACAAAAATAAATAAATATCAATAAGCAAATCAATAAAACACGACTTTTAGTTCAACCAATCATGAAGTTTGATTTCAATTCAATGGTTTTGTTGTATTATTCCATCAATGTTTGGCATTTTAAAAAATGCGTTTAGTTGGTTAAAGAAAACATTTTGCTTAGAACAATAAAACACGACATTCAATTCTATAAGGCATGCAATTTTGTTTCCATTCAAAGGATTTGTTAAATTACTTCATTATTGTTTATTATTTCAACAAATGCGTTTAGTTGATTCAATAAAACATTTTGTTCAGAACAATAAAACACGATGTTTAATTCTATAAAGCATGAAGTTTTATTTCAACTAAAGAGTTTTGTTTAATCAGTTCATCAGTTTTATTGGTCCATAATTAAACCAAAATTTTATTTGAAATAATTCCGTATTTTGGTTGGTATAACTACGTTTTATTTTGCGTGATGGTTGATCTAATCGCAGGCATGGTAAAATCAAACGCATTTATAGTCAGCTGAAAATTGTTGGTGTTTGCGCTTAATTTAACCCTCGGAATGGTAGTTTCTACTACGGCTTTTTTTTGCGTGTATATACGGCTCATGATGAAAGATATAATTTCACAACTTGTTGCGATTCCTAGTGAATTTGCTGCGATGTAAATTGGTCGTGTATCATATTTTTATGTTTGGCAGCTCACACATAAATAATATTTGTAACGTCTATAAGTGCTATGAGTTACCTTATAAAAGGCAAGGGTTATATTATAATTTTTATATTCATAGAAATAAAAAGTAATGTTTGAGATATCTTATAAAGTGTATGTGTTCTAACCAAATAAATTTTAAGTTTACAATTTTATTAGTGTACACTGACGAAAAACTTAAGAAGTTCATACAAAAACCTTATGAATTTTAGCCACAAGGAATCGGTTTGAATTTCATACTTTTACCTTATGAATGCGAATCCGATGTTTTTTTGTCTTTATTACCAGCCATGTTTTAGATATGATAATTATATGAGTTTCATAACGCAGCCTTATGCAACACATTATTGTTGAATATGATAACCAAAGGTGTCCGTTATGACTCGTCTAGAACCCGGCTTGAGATCATCCAAGCGAAGTTTAGGCACTTCTGGGAGCTTAAAGAACAGCACATATGGCTCGGGGCCGTCATCTCTCGCAGTCTAGGCTGGTAGGTCACATCATTTTCTTCTGATGCTCATATCAGCATTATGATATGGAGAGTCAGCTTCTGATGTCGGATTTCCCGAAAGTTTGCCTGAACATGGTCACCCACGATGATATGATTAATTCGATCGCTGAGCTAATCAAACCGGGTAGCTCCTCCGCTATTAAGGATTTTGTTCTGCTTCTCTTTGTCCTCGATGGTGAATCCACTCAGGTATATCTGCAAAAAAAGAGATTCTCACATCAACATACACGTCAACGTACCTTACATCCATCCAAGAAAGAACCTGCAATTTCAGCCAGAGTCACATTTATCTGTACCAGTAAGTCTTGATATTTTTTCTTCTGACTTGCTACTGTATCTGACTCGCCAGTAGATCCTCTGCCTACCGCCTGGGATGTTACACTCATCACACTTTCGTTGACAGTCAAATTACGACTATTCACGTGCGAGATCATTAACAGCTGAGTCCAATATGGCTTGAAATCCCCGGCCACCGTTGTTCCAGGGTCGTCGTTCTTCGTCGGAATGGAAGACTTAATTCCTCGAACTTCGTAGTTTCCCACTGGCAGAGCGGCGTATCCGAATTCAACGCTGTCCACAATCCAAGCAGGAGTCAAGCATCCCTTATTACATCGAATGGCTTTCCCTGAAATTTGGCCGAGTCGACACTTCTTTTCTCCAATATAAAACTGTCCATTATCATCGATTTGAAAGCTCGAATGTACTTTCCTCCATTATCTTCAATCAGCTGTTTAATCTGATTTCGTTTCTGTGATGACAACCCTGCTGAAGTAATCGTCACCGAGTTGAACACCAGAAGTTTGTGTTTCCCGAAAATCGTATTAGTTGCACTGACCATCTTTTGTTGACTTTGTTCCCACACGTCCTTTACCCAATCTCAGCTGCCTTTTCATATTTGATCGACTTCACCGTCGAGGCACGGACTTATTACGGACATCGGACGGACGATTTATGCATGACGCACCAGGTCACAATTTTCAGTGTATCAAGTTCCATATATACTAGAATATTATTATCAGAGCAGTACTAGAAAAAAAACAGCAACCCTTCTTTCAAGTTCTTTTTCTTTCAGCTTCGGCAACATTGTTTCTTGTCAAAACAAAGTCAATCGTGTTGCATATTAAATTTTTATTAAATATGCAGCAACAGCAATTATTTGCATCTTAACATCAACAAAGCGCTCAACAATATAGCGGAAAAAACTGAATGAAATGTATCGATCGGCTGGATCCGATCAGGACGCTCTGTTCACGTTATTCGTGGTCAACAAACGCATTAACACTCGCTTCTTCGATTGCAGGCAGAATAATGTAATCCTCGGTAAGTACAAAGTTGGAATATGAAATTTGATGATGACTCAACTTTGTTTCAGGGTGGCTCTTTATTACAAAAATGAAGAGTATAAATTTGTCATGGTCAACTTTACTATGGTTAAGGAACATAACTATCCGATCAGGTTGATGCCCAAGTTGCTAGTGCTGGAGTTTAACTGCAAAAATAAGATCGGAGCCGGCAAACACATTAGTTCTGAACAGTTTCCGAAGTTGAATCTTAATGTAGACTTGAATCCCAGGATTCCATTCTTGGAATAGTGATGAAAGAATTTCCACACTTTGGAAGAAGTATGGTTGCCGACAAAGATTTTCAAACAATGTGATTTTGAGTGAGAAACCTATCGTGACTTCTTTCTCTTCAAAATTCCAGTACATGATTTGCCAAAACTGTTCGTCGGAGAGCTTTATGTCATTGATTCCATGCCCGCAATGTGTATCGGTAATGTAGTGCAGTAAATACTGTTTGAAGAATGATTGGAGACTCAGTCATCGTTTTGAATGTGAAATTTACGACAAGCTGAAAAACATTCTGTTCAACAGGTACCATTTGGGTCCCAAAGTTGTCTTTTACGGATTAACAATGTTCAATGATGACGTAAAAAGGATGATGAAGTGTTGCAAATCTAACGGTCGGACCGAAAGTAATCCATTTGATTTAGACTACACCAAAGAAGATTCGCTTGCAGCGTTCAAAGTGTTCCATACGGCCAAAATCAAACCCCGTAAGCATTCTCAGGATAATTTCCATCGTTTTATTGCAACTTTCTTCTACAATATATAGGTACATCCAGCAACCATTGATTCGATCGCTGTTAAGAAAAACTTTCTTTTGAAGTACATTTTTGATTATTCTACAGTGGTGAATCGTCGGAAAGTTGTTAAAGAGACCGACTTTATGAATCAACTGTACACACACGCATGCCATGTTTTACGCTGGATAGTTGACGTTCGTGGTGATCCGCTCAATCAGCAAAAGTGACCAAATCTGCATTTCGCACGGACCAATATGGGGAGAAACATCCTTTAGGGAACGTCCATTAATTACGTCACGCAAAAATTGACTTTTTTTAACCCCCCCTCCCCCCCTTGTCACGTTTTTTGTATGGACCAAAAAATTTTTTTGTATGGATCGTCACGTTTTCTCAAACCCCCCCTCCCCCCTTACTGCGTGACATAATTAATGGACCTTCCCTTAGCAAGCAGTACAACCAACTGGCTATGTCCGAAATAAACTGTGCATGCGAAGTTTGTTATCCGCATTCGTTTATAAAGTGGCATTATAAGAGCAAGCCCTATCCACCCAGTTTCTGCAATGATGAGGGAGAATTACGGATTGTCCTGAATGACGATACCCTCGAGGATAAGATGAATGCTTTGCAGGAATTCATCCAACGGTATGCCTCCGTTCATTCGCTGTCTCACCACTACTAAAAATGTACCGAGAGGTACTTTCGGTGATTTTCGAAAACGCATATTCTATTCTAGAGAAAGCTCTGGATAGTTTGAATTGATTGTACTTTTGTTATTGATTTGGTTTCCTTCTTTTGCTTATTTATTTACTTTTATTTTTATTTACTCAACTTTTGTTATTTGACTGAATTCGAATGATCATTTTATTTTTACAAATAAATAAATTCTACTGTGGTTTATTGACAGTATGATCAACATGATAGGTTACCATAAATGTACTTGTATATTTCCAACAATTAGAGAATTATACAATGTATTCATATTTTACTTGAAACGCATTTTCCTCACAAAAAGCTTTATTCTTGTATCAAAGGCTAATAAGATTTGAAAGAAAACAAATAGGTAACCACCTCCCTAAACGGCAGTTGAACCCTATTCCAATTAGTGCATTACAATATCTGACAATCAGGTCCCTGCCCTTCGGTTCAGAAAAGGGGAATAGGCACGTTCTGTTGAGTTGGTCGCGGCAGATTTCATGTGTGAATTGGCTGCCCCATCAACGTTCTAATGTGCCTGAACCAAATGGACAGCTTGTAATGATCACATGAAATGCGATAGAGGATCATTGCCCTGATATTCCTGTGGCACATTGTAAAATGTTTCTTGTCTTCTCTAACCAAACATGATGGAATCGAGTATACGAGTAACTTGCTTTTGGAAGGAGATTCTCTTCCCTATATTCACTGCGATACACTCGCGTAAGTGTATCTGCTAACGGGCCCTCCAAAACGTGTTTGGCCGTTCATACAGGAGCTTGATGATCACAAACAACAATAGAATCTTGATCAAATCGTTTTTCATATTATTCCACCGCTATGGAAAGTTACCTTGCTACTCTCTTTGACGCTGAAATTGTAAATAAACAGCTGACAT
The DNA here is from genome assembly GCA_034211315.2 of Aedes japonicus. Classification (NCBI taxonomy): domain Eukaryota; kingdom Metazoa; phylum Arthropoda; class Insecta; order Diptera; family Culicidae; genus Aedes; species Aedes japonicus. Next base: position 46,341 of record JASCZW010007627.1, read on the forward strand.
AATAGGGCATTGCATGAAAAAAATTAACCTCACTTTTCACCATGAGAGTATAAGAGATAGCAACAACCCTCATGTTACCCATCCTTGTTTTTCATACACGAATTTCTGAACACAAGGTCACCAGTACCTGTCAAATCGGAGGTGTGACGTCACTGTAAAATGGACCATAACTAACATGCACACTAAAATACACCTACGCAATATCGAAAATAATCTAGTATACACGGCACTTTGATAGTACTAGAAGCCGGTTCTCTAGTACGATAGTGATCCATGATTTTTTAAATTTTTCTTCGGCACAACTACGTCCTTCCCTTTTGGGTCCATGGTCGAGGCTACGAGATGTGTACAACGGTAAGATTTCACATTGATGTCATCCAAATCGGATGATTTCTTCTCAGAATTGCTTCGTTATCAGAGAAGCAACTTATCAAACATCGTGGCCCAACGATAACGGCACTTGACTGCGTTCGGATGTGATCGAATGCCGGCCCAGCGAACTGGCCATTTGGACAATCCAACGGATGATACATCAGCAAGAACTCCATCACACCTTCGCGAGCCATGCGAGAATTCATAACCTTCATAACCGGCATGACGCAAGCGCCTGCCGCCTTGGGAGACTTTTCCACTTCCACCAAGCACATACGACAGTTACCGGCTACGGACAATCGCTCGTGATAGCAGAAGCGAGGAATCTCAACGCCCACTTTCCCCGCTCGATTCCAGTGAGACACCTCTTGATCATACATGACGTTTTAATAGACGTCCGGATAAAAATAACCATACAATTACAATTCAATAATATTAAAACACATTTAAATATATTTCCAACCATGACTCTTATTGTTCATGAATCAGATAATTGAAAAATGCATATTGTTTTAACAATAGAATTACAATAGACTCTATATGCGAGAATTTTCAACAATTGAGAAATAATACAATTAAGACTAATTGACTCAAATTTGTTCGGAACCTAATGATTTTTTCTATAGTTAAGATACCTAACAACCCCCCTTTTCTATTGTCGATGTCTCAATTTACATTAGATTCTATTGTATGGTCATCTTATCGTTGTGAACAATACTATTAACTGTACATACTATAGATTCTATTGTATGGTTACAATATGTATTGTAAATTGTAAATCTATGAGAATTTTTTATTCGGGCGTACAACCTCAATGTTCAAGGTTCGAATCCAGGTTGCTCAATATTTTTCTTTTTTAAACCTCATTATTTAATGAAATTCATACTGATTTCTTAGAGCAAATAATCATAATGCAATCTTATGAATATCGAAAGTTTATTTCGCCGCGTGAACTTCAATCGAGAGAAACTGATCTCAGCGTGTAGCTCATGAGTGGCTCATTCCAGTTTTCAAGTGTAGATACATCAAACATATTATCCATGAAGGAGATGCTCTAAGCACCGTGAACGTATTCCGAATGTGGCGCGGCATCGCCATGAATTCTTATGTGACAATTTCAAATCTGATCAGAAACCGCAAACCAAACATGTTTTCATTCCGTAGTTGCTAATAAACCATTATTTTTTATCAAGCTTCCGAATTTTGTTTTTAAACCCTGTCTGAACATGGTAAGTGAAACTGCGGTTCTACGTTCTATTTCATTAACTCACTAAACGGTTTTTCAGCGTAAATCTACGGCACCCAGCCAAAGTATGGTCCTCACTCCAGTTAATTCGGCTTTCAAAAGCCCAATTACGATTTCTAACAAAAGATCGCGAGAATGCCGGGAACGTTCGAAGGACAAAATCAAGGATACGGGACCTCCACCTCCGAAGCTCTCTGCGTCGGAGTATGAATTGATGATCCAGAAAATCCTTTCCCGCCCGTTCAAGATCCCGATAGCTAATTACGTTCCCGAGCATACAACCCGTTGTTTGGGTATGAAACGTCCAGCAGCTAGACGAGCTCTACACGATCCGTTCGCTTGTAATGCGTTGGTCTTGTTCACACCGGAGGAATTGACGGAACATGACAAGTTGAAGACGGATGCCGGAAAAATCCAAGTTCATGTAGTCGTCGATCCTCTGTTGGGAAACATACTACGACCTCACCAGCGCGAAGGTGTCCGATTTATGTATGAGTGCGTTACGGGCAAACGTGGAGATTTCCACGGATGCATTATGGCCGATGAAATGGGGTGAGTGGGTTATTCTTTGGATGATATTTTGATGTAGACTTATTGTTGCTGTTTGTTCCAGATTGGGAAAGACGTTACAATGTATAACGCTTATTTGGACTTTGTTGCGCCAAAGCCCGGATTGTAAGCCCACCATCAATAAAGCGATTATCGTTTGCCCCAGCTCGCTAGTCAAGAATTGGGACAAGGAGTTTAGCAAGTGGCTCGGATGTCGGGTCAATTGTTTAGCCATCGACGGAGGCTCGAAAGAGCATACTACAAAGGAACTGGAACAGTTCATGGCCAACCAGAGTATGCGCCATGGAACACCGGTTCTGATTATTAGCTACGAAACGTTCCGGCTTTATGCGCACATTCTGAACAACTCCGATGTGGGAGCCGTCCTATGCGATGAGGGTCATCGATTGAAAAATTGCGAAAACCTTACTTACCAGGCCTTGATGGGGCTAAAAACGAAACGGAGGGTACTGCTTTCGGGAACACCAATTCAGAACGATCTTACGGAGTATTACAGTTTGTTGCATTTCGTAAATCCTGGAATGCTCGGAACGACTAATGTAAGCATGTCTTGCGACGACTGCAGATAGCATTTTTTGAAAATAATTGTAAATCACTTTTTAGGAATTCCGTCGTCAATTCGAAAACCCGATTCTTCGGGGCCAAGATGCCAATGCAACGGAATCCGAACGACAGAAGGCTACAGAACGACTCCAGGAGCTGACGGCTCAGGTTAATCGTTGTATGATCCGTCGAACAAGTTCCCTGCTCACCAAGTACCTACCAGTTAAATTTGAAATGGTTGTTTGCGTAAAAATGACTGAAATTCAAAATGAACTGTACAAAAGTTTCCTTCAATCGGATTCCATTCGCCGCAGTATGTTGGAGAAAGCCCAGGTGAAAGCTAGTCTAACCGCACTTTCGAATATAACGTCGTTGAAAAAGTTGTGCAACCATCCAGATTTGGTATACGAAAAGATCCAAGAACGAGCTGAAGGGTTCGAAAATGCGCACAAAATTCTGCCGAGCAACTATAGCTCGAAAGAACTTCGACCGGAATTTGGAGGGAAATTGATGGTCTTAGACTGTATGTTGGCCAGTATCAAAATGAACACAAACGACAAGATTGTGCTGGTTTCAAATTATACCCAAACGCTGGATCTGTTTGAAAAACTTTGCCGAAAGCGTGGGTACGCGTATGTCCGACTGGACGGATCGATGACCATCAAGAAACGGGGAAAGGTCGTGGATGAGTTCAACAAACCTGAATCGAAACAGTTTATCTTTATGCTTAGCTCCAAGGCAGGTGGCTGCGGTCTAAATTTGATTGGTGCGAATCGATTGGTGATGTTCGATCCCGACTGGAATCCTGCCAACGATGAACAAGCAATGGCTCGAGTCTGGCGTGACGGGCAGAAGAAGCCATGCTTCATCTATCGGCTGCTAGCTGTAGGTTACATTCGGTTTGTCTAGCTTGGGACTGGATTTAGAGTTGTTTTTGTTTACCATTTCCAGACAGGAACAATTGAGGAAAAGATTTTCCAACGTCAAACCCACAAGAAAGCTCTCTCCAATACCGTGGTGGACAACGATGAGGACGGCGAACGGCACTTCACGCAAGATGACCTTAAAGATCTGTTCAGAATAGACGAAACAACCATTTCCGACACTCATTCAATGTAAGTAGTTTCCTTCTTTTTCACGCACCGAATAATTCCTGTAATTCCACCCCTTAGTTTCAAGTGCAAGAGATGCGTCAACAACGTCCAAATCAAGCTGCCACCGGAGGAAAGCGATTGCACATCGGATCTCTCTCATTGGTACCACTGTTCGAACGGCAAGGGCATTCCGGACGACATCCTGTCCAAATCGTGGGATATGACCAAGTGCGTTTCGTTTGTGTTCCATCATCGTTCGAACAGTGCAGTGGTGGAACAGCAAATTGCAGAACAGAAACGGCTGGAAGCGCTTAATGCAAAAGAGAAGAAGGATGATGATGCGAAGCGACCGGTAGAAATGGCGAGTGATGAGGATGACGACGGAGAAAAAGAGAACGAAGACTCCGGTCTGGACGAAGATGATGATAAGGATGAAGATTTTGTTCCAAGGAGATAAATATTTTGTTGAAATATTAAAAGCAATTGTGAATACGTACTCTGGTGGACTGGAATAATGAGAAACTCTACTATATTAAAAGAATATTCATAGAAACACCGTCGCATAAAACATGCGAGATTTAAAAGAAGTTCAATTCTTGGTTTCTATATGATCACACTATATGGGATGAAAAAAAAAACTCACCTTGTGTTTTAATCAATAAAATACGTTTCAAGTTCTTGTTCAAAGAATCAAATCATGAAGTATCTTATGCAGCTGCAATCCATTTTATGCATTATTTATAACTTCAATGGATTGGATTTTATTCTAATTTTTTAACTCTTTATTTCAAATTTTACATTATTTTACATCCACATATTTAATCCTGAGTACTCCTGCTAAGTAATTAACATTTCAACCTTATATGCTATCATTTATATCTAATTGTGTTAATATTATTTTTACCTTGTCTATTCAGAATTTTTAACAGAGCTTATTTTGCCTGCGTGTAAGAATTACAATTGATTTCTTAAGACTAGTTCTTATCTAAACTTATCTGAGAAAGAATTGATCGTTGCAATTGAAGATTGCAATGATTTTTGTCTAAAATTATGAAGTATTTTGTTGGACATATCTTCTAGAGTCTCAACGTTTGAAATTCTATGTAATTCAATAGTACTGAACCAGGGTGGCAGCTTCAAAATCATTTTCGGAACTTTGTTTTGAATCCTTTGAAGTGCTGTTTTCCTAGTAGCAAATTTGTTAGAATATTAGAAGTTTGGATTTTCTGTTTATAAGAGAATATAAACATCTTATATATTTATTACATTTGGCTTTAATGCCCTCAATGTGATCTTTAAAAGTTAATTTTTGATCAAGTATCAGTCCAAGATATTTTACTTGACTTGACCAAGAAATTGGAACTCCGTTCATAGTGACTATATGATTAAAGATTGGACTCGGAAAAAATGCGACACTTTGTTTTGGGTGTAACTTTTTATAGCGTGGGTAAAAATTACTGAAATTTTGGGTAATACTAGTATAGAGTGTTATGTTTATGTGTGCAAAATTTCGCGATCGCGATCTGTCAAGTAGTTTTCAAGATGCATTCGGAACAAGAAGAGCTACGCAAGCAAATCTTGGGCGCGGTGATCGATAATCCTGGTCAGTCGCACAGATGGATCGGCAAAAGGTTTGGAATCTACCATTCCACCGTGTCTTGCGTTGTGAATGTGTTCCAGGAGACAAAGACCATCGAGCGATGCGCTGGAAGCGGTCGAAAACCGAAAACGGAATACCCAGAGAAGGCGCGGAAGATAAGGCAGTACTTTAAGAATAACCCGAACCTTTCCACCCGAGACGTGGCCAAAAAGGTCAATTCGTCGGAGTGGTTCGTCCAGCAGACCATGAAGCGGGCTGGGCTACGTGTTTTTATGATCAGGAAGCCGCCAAACCGGACTGACAAGCAAAACACGGTGGCCAAACTGCGTGCTCGGAAGCTGTACCGTGAATGGCTGGTCTAGCCAGGCTGTCTCGTCATGGACGACGAGACATATATCAAGGCGGACACCGAACAAATCCCCGGCCTCGAGTTTTTTATCGGTACGTCCCGCATGGAGGTTCCTGAAAAGCTCCAGAAGAGAAAAATGGACAAATTCGCGAAGAAGTACCTGTTGTAGCAGGCGATCTGCGAGTGCGGACGGTACAGCAAGCCTTTCGTTACAACCGGCACCATAAACGGGCAGATTTATCGAGAGGAATGCTTGCAGAAGGGCTTGCTGCCCTTCCTCCGCTCTTACCGTGGTGCCACGCTGTTCTTGCCGGATATCGCTTCGTGCCATTACGCCAAGCCTTTAATGGAGTGGTACGAAGCGAAGGGCGTTAATGTGGTCCCGAACGAGGCGAACCTGTCAAATACACCAGAACTTCGTCCGATCGAAAAGTTTTGGGCGATAATGAAGAAGAAGTTGAAGAAAAGCGGAAAAACATACAAAACCGATGAAGCTTTGAAGAAAAACTGGGAGAAATTGTGTAAGGAAGATGGACAAAGCCTCGCCCAAGATCTCATGAGCAGTGTTAAGAGAAATGTACGAGCATTCAGGTTGGGGGAGGAAATTCAATCAATAAATTATGCCACAACATAGCTCATATATTATTATTTAATCCTTGAAAATTTGCGAAGTATCCGATTTAAAATGAATTTTTGGTGATCATTTCTGTGTGGCCCATTTACTCCGAGTCCAGTCCTTATTACTTGGTTTAAAAAATGCAGTTCTAGGCTTGTGTGGAAATATTATAAGTTGATTTTTGGAAGCATTAGGAGAAATCTTCCATTTTTGAAAGTAATCTGTAAAAATGTCGATGCTTTTTTGTAGCCTCCTGGATATAACACGAAGACTTTTTCCTTTTGCGGAAATGCCAGTGTCATTAGCAAGCAAGATTTTTGACAGCCCTGCGGTAAATCAGGGATACCTGAAGTGAAAGAGTTATATAGTATTAGCTCAAAAATGCTACTTTGAGGAACACCAGCTCTAATGGGCAATTGAACAGATTTAGAATTCTGATAATTTACTTGCAAAGTTCTATCAGTTAAGTAGTTTTGAACTAATTTCGTAATATAAAGCGGAAAATTGAACTTTTTCAGTTTCGCAATCAAACCTTCATGCCAAACACTGTCGAATACTTTTTCTATGTCTATAAGAGCAACTCCAGTGGAGCAGCCTTCAACTTTGTTTGAACGAATTAAATTTGTAATTCTCAAAAGTTGATGCGTAGTTGAATGCCCATGGCGAAATCCAAACTGTTCATCAGCAAAAATTGAGTGTGAATTGATTTGAAACATCATTCTATTCAAAAAGCGTACTTATTGAAGAAAGCAAACTGATCGGTCGGCTAGAAGCTTCATCCGGAATTTTGTCTGGCTTTAAAATTGATACGACTTTTGTATTTTTCCATTTATCTGGAAAGCATGCCAGATGAAAACATCTGTTAAATAGTTTTACCAAGAAAGACAAAGTACTCTCAGGGAGTTTTTTTTATGAGGATATAGGAAACTCCATCATCACCTGGTGCCTTCATATTTTGAATTTTTTTAGTTATAGTTCTCACTTCATCCAAATCGGTTCCCCAAGAATAATCAAAAATATTTTCTTGAGAGAAAATATTCAGATACTCCCTGGAAACCGATTCCTTAATAGGACTGCTTAACTGCTTAACAAGTTTTTGAGCTTTTTCCGCATTTGTGAGCAAAATTTTATCACCTTCCTTAAGTGCTGGTATAGGCTTTTGAGGTTTTTTCAAGATTTTAGAGAGTTTCCAGAAAGGTTTGGAACTCGGATCTAATGTTGACACATTATTTTCAAAATGTTTGTTCCTCAGGGTAGAGAAGCGTTTTTTAATTTGCTTTTGTAAATCTCGCCATATGACTTTCATAACGGGATCACGTGTTCGTTGATATTGACGCCTACGTACATTTTTCAAACGAATCAAGAGCTGAAGATCGTCATCAATTATAACTGAATCGAATTTAACCTCGCATTTAGGCACTGAAGCATCTCTTGCACTAACTATTGAAAATGCCAGAGATTCAAGAGCATTATTAATTTCATTTCTTGTTTGCAATGAAACATTAGGATCAAAGTTGTATTCCATAAATGTTCGACATTGATCCCAATCAGCTATGGTAGTTGAAAATAGAACTGATGGAATAAGAAATGAATTCTTGAGATATTCCAAATGTAACTGGAAGATGATCAGAACCAAAGTCAGCATGGGTAATCAATTAACTACAAAGTTGACATAAACCAGTTAGGACCAAATCAATAGTTGAGGGATTTCTCACTGAAGAAAAGCAAGTTGGACTGTTTGGGTATTGTGTTGTGTAATAACCTGCAGAACAATGGTCAAATAGTATATTACCATTGGCAATGCTTTGAGAATTGTGCCATTTATGTTCCTCCGAACAAAAGTAAGAATCTCAGTATATTGGCCGGGCATATTGAGTCGATCCATGAGCTTGTTAACAGATGCTCTGACAACGATTGTCTGCTGGTATGCGGTGACTATAATCAGCCTGGAGTGACCTGGAATTATTCTGATGGCCAGATTCAACCAGTGAGCTCTATATCTTCATCGGGGGCTAGCACGATATTGGTCGACGGTATGGATTTCTTCAACATGCATCAAAGAAATCTAGTACACAACCATCTAGGACGCATTCTCGATTTGTTCTTTAGCCCAACGGATCTTCCTGTTGAAATCTCGTGTTCTGTTTCACCACTCTTACCAATTAACCTTCATCACCCGCCACTGGTTGTCTGTGTACCATCTTTAGTTGATGACGATGTACCATCGCATGGTGTGAATGACAATGTTGTGCTGGCGTTAGACTACAACAAAATTGACTTCGATGCTCTTTGGGATTTTCTTTCTGCTATTGACTGGGATGTTCTTTTTGCTGGATTAAATGCTGATGAAATGGCTGAAATGTTGTGCGCTGTACTAAATGATTGGATAGACACGAATGTTCCTTATCGTCGTCCCGCTGTTTCTCCTCCATGGAGCTCTGCTTTGTTACGAAAACTAAAACGAACACGAAATGCTTCGCAGCGTAAACTCCGGCGATACCGTTCCCTATCAAATAAGCGTAGTTTTCACTTGGCATGTAATCAGTACCGTAAACTTAACTCGTCACTCTACAAATCTTACGTTTTACGGGTACAAACTCACTTAAGACGAAACCCAAAGAGATTTTGGAGCTATGTAAATTCAAAGAGGAAAAATACTACTATGCCAGCTAGCGTGTTTTTGAATGATGTTGAGACGTCTATAAGTAAGGAAAAATGTGAAATTTTTGCTACTCATTTTTCGTCAGTGTTTGCTGCGGAAAGTATTAACCCGAGTGAACTTAACTCCGCTGTTTTGGACGTTCCACCGAACCGTTTAGACGTGGATATTTTTGAGATAACGCCCTTGATGGTAAATAATGCCATCAAGAAAATAAAATGTACATTCTCGCCTGGACCAGATGGTATTACGTCTTCAGTATACTGTCGCACCAATGGAGCTCTTGTCGAGCCGCTCTGCAGGATCTTCAACAAATCTTTTGCCGAATCGAAATTTCCCGCAGTCTGGAAGGAGTCTTTGAGGGTCCCGGTACACAAGAAAGGAGACAAACGCGACGTTAAAAACTACCGGGGAATCACTAATCTGTCAGCTGCCTCTAAATTGTTTGAGATTATAGTGAGTGGTTTCATTCTCGAGCGCACCAAATGCTACATCTCTGGCGACCAACATGGTTTCATGCCTGGACGACCGGTTACCACCAATCTCCTAGATTTTACCACGACCTGTTTTGATCAATTGGAGAAAGGGGCACAAGTAGACGTCGTCTATACTGATCTAAAAGCAGCGTTTGATACAATCAACCATGAAATTCTGCTGGCGAAGCTTTCAAAACTCGGCACATCGGAAAGATTGACATCATGGCTGTGCTCGTATTTAACAGACGAGTAAAACTTGATACAAGCACTTCCTGTTTCTTTACGAACTCGTCAGGTGTTCCACAGGGTAGCAACCTTGGACCGCTGCTGTTTGTTTTATACTTCAACGACGTCTTGCTTCTACTAGGAGATGGCTGCAGGCTTGCGTATGCTGATGACCTAAAGCTGTTTTTTGTGGTACGGACTGCCGAGGATTGTTGTCGTCTTCAATCATTATTGGATCGATTCACTGATTGGTGCCGTCGGAATAAACTTTTGATCAGCATTCCAAAGTGTATGGTAATGTCGTATTACCGCATCAAGCAGCCGATTGTTTTCGACTATACCATTAATGGCGTCGTTCTACATAGAACCGACCAGTTCAGCGATTTAGGTGTTTTACTGGATCATAAATTATCGTTTAACCTCCACCGCTCTGCTGTGATTTCTAAGGCTAATCGCCAGCTAGGGTTTGTGTCAAAAATCTCAAAAGACTTCACTGACCCGTACTGCCTGAAAGCTCTCTACTGCTTACTGGTACGACCGATCCTAGAAAATGCCGCCTTGGTCTGGCTTCCTTATCAATTGACTTGGAGCTTGAGGATAGAAACAATATAGCGCAGGTTTATCCGGATGGCATTGCGTAATCTACCATGGCGTGATCCGCAAAATCTCCCGCCGTATTCAGATCGCTGCAATCTGCTGCAATTGCATACTTTGGAACGCCGACGGAAAAATCAACAAGCGGTTTTTGTTGCTAAACTTTTGAATGGAGAGGTCGACTGCTCGAGGCTTCTCTCTCAACTGAACATCCGAGTTCCTCCAAGAGCATTACGGAGTGGTACTCTTCTTCAACCCCGATTCCATCGAACAGCGTTTGGAAACAACGAACCTCTAACAGCTATGATGCGAGCGTTTACGACTGTCGAAGAATTGTTTGAATTTGGCGAATCTTCAGCTCATTTTTTGGCTTGTATTTGTAATGCTCGTTTGTTTTAGTTTTAAGTTTGTATCATGTAGACAATAAGTCCGATGAACTGAGTTGATTAAATAAATAAATAAATAAATTATTCCATGAGCGGTGTTTTGCATTGAAATCACCAATAACGAAGAATTTAGACCTATGACGGGCAAGTTTCTGAAGGTCACCCTTGAGCCAGTAGTTTTGCTTGCCAGTGCATTGCAAAGGCAAATAGGCAGCTATAAAAGTAAATTGGCCAAATTTTGTTTCAACTGAAACCCCTGGAGTTTTAAAAACTTTGATTTCAAATGAAGAAAGAATGTGATGTTTGATACGCCTTTGGACAATGATGGCAACGCCACCAAATTGCTTTGCGAGTCTTGCACTCCCAAAAATTTGATTTATGGTTTTCACCACAATTCGAACATCAAAATTTTTGAGGATCTTCCTTCACAGGACAGTCGTTCTTAGTGTGCGATGAATCACCACAATTCATGCATTTACCAACCATTTGGCAATGATTTGTTCCGTGACCGCATCCCTGGCACTTACGGCACTGGGTGAGGCTTAGGAAATTTGCTCCAGTCTTCTTGAAATGTTCCAACTTCACTCTGATATGGAGCAAAAGGCTTGCTTTTTCTAAAGCCTTAAGCATATTAATTTCACTTGACTTGAAGTGAACTAAGAAAAAATCCTTTTGCGAGAATCGCCAGGCCGGGATTTTGTTTTCATTTTAATTACTTGGACTGGGCTAGTTCCAAGTAATTTTATCAACTCGTTTTTTATTTCTTCCACATATTCACCACTGGGCACACCTTGAAAAGACGCTCAGCTTTGTTGTGGTATGTGATATAATTATGTTTCTTCTGAGTAATAATACGTTCACACTACGTACTATATTACGTGGTATAGCAAGTTGATATCGATATCAAGTGGAGGTGTTCACACTACACTGACGTGATATAGTTTGACGTTTGCAAATATGATGATGAAGAAATCAGAAAAAAACTAAGTAAACCGATCTTCATTCCATGTTCTAGACAGAAAGATCAGATTTTGATGAAATCCAGTTTGGGAACGTCCATTAATTACGTCACGCAAAAAGTGACTTTTTATAAGCCCCCCCCCCCACCCTCCCCTTGTCACGTTTTTTGTATGGACCTTCAAATTTTTTTGTATGGATCGTCACGTTTTCCCAAACCCCCCCCTCCCCCCTACCACGTAACATAATTAATGGACCTTCCCTTTTGAAGAACCATTTGTTCTTCAAGTTTGTTCTAATGCGATGGATTGGGATCAGAACTTAACACATTTTTAATTACAAAAAGCTTCGTCCCCTGATTTCCTCATATTTCCCTTGGGAGAATTAAGGCTGGGCTACAATGGGGAGCGCAACGGCGCGGTGCGCCAGTTTTTGACATAAAATATATGGATTTCAAAAGCTGCCGCAACGCGCCGTTGCGCTCCTCATTGTAGCTGGGCCTTTAAGTGCAACGTCATAGCAGCGAAATATCTGCCTGATTCTTGCCTCGATGCCAATAAGTCAATGAAAATCAAAACCGACATGGATGAGGAATAATTCGGTTCAAGTTTGCTATTTGGTTTGATTTTTAGAGTTTCGATAAAATAAAGGATAGTTAAAAAAAATTCACATTTGATTTACCAAGGGAAAACCCAGAAAACAAACCGATCATTCGATACAGCACCTCGAAATACGCACCCGCAACAAAAATTGTACCTGTAAAATTAATCAATGTATGATGATAATGGTGTGAACATTTTTTGAACTGACTAAATATTTCCGTCAGTGGTCTAATTAGGTGCAAAATCTGCAATATGGATGGCGAGTAATGATTTCGGTTCAGTTAGTTTCATTCAATGAACATGTATAAACGAAACGATTTCAAATTTCTTTTACAACATGACGGTGGAATTGTTCCAACTGGAAAATTATGTTTTGTTTTGATGCAATCAAAAGGAAAAGTGACATTTGAAATTGAATGATATCACCCAGCTCTATCGCAGCTGGGTTGCCAACCACTGCTTTTTAGAATTATATCAAGTAAATGAGATGATATGAGCTATATCAAGTACTGCCCGTAATATAGATTGACAGATCAAATGTATGGGATATCACGTAATATAGCACATGATATAGCTGCTATATCATGAATCGCACTATATCACGTAATATAGGCCGTAGTGTGAACGTACTATAAGATACTCAAGAAGTCGTTTAAATCCGTCCAAGGTTTCTGCAAGCAAACGGCATTTACCTCGTCTGGAAATTTGAAGGGAATATTTCACACCTTCAACAAAAAGCATGGAAATCCGAAATTGTCACCACAATAGGGGAACTTTTCCTTTCTCAATCGAGAAAGTTCACTCAAATTCTGGTTTGATGATGAATCACTCTCATTATTTGTGAGCATATCAAATTTATTACTCACATTAATTTGATTTTAAGGCGAATCAATAGATTCCCCTCTGCGTTTAACTTTATCTGCCATAGTGACAGAATATATTGCTCCAAATCGACATCCAAGCACATAACTATAAGAATCCGAAGGACCGAAGAGGAATTTTCCAATGCCATATCCAAGCCGGGTTACCTGAAGGGCCCAACAAGGATCGAAAAAGAATAAAAGAAAATCAAAAAATTGTAGGTAGTATTTAGCACTGAAAAGTGCTGTTTAAAATTTGTTGTAGAGTTAGGTAGCAACAGCACTTTCTTCAGCAAATAGAAATAGAACCGAACGGCATGAGAGCACAATTCAGACAGGATTTTATTGTCATTATTATCTTAACTACTACTTCTCCTTATACCAACCAATAAGCGCTAAAAAATGCACCCCTTTCTATTATATGTGCTATTTCATAAGTTAGGAACGGAGTTTCCACGACAAGAAGTTTTCCATTATCTTAAATTAACGAAGGATGAGTACAGGATTCTCACATAGATTCATATTGTAGCTCACAATTACATTAAATTTAACTGATATTTCACATGTGATTCATTCGACTAGATGTGGTAAATGTCACGGATATGTTTTTGGTGGAAAATGACCCGTTTACAATCGTTTGGTGACATTTCTGCATTAAATGTGAACATTTTCCACGTCTGTATTGGAAACATAACTTAAATCGCATTAAAAAATGAGGAAGTGTTTTGAATTTTCGCGTAGCAGCCATAACCTGTTGATTTTGTTCAGTGTGCTCCGGACGTTTTTGTTAAGCCAAGACACACACGATTTAGCGACACCAGGCGGTTAATCCATCAATTATTTTTTATTAGTTGACAGCTGTGCACCGTTCTGTCATCACCGAAAGAAAAGCAAAAAAGGCAAGAAAAGGGAAGAGGTGAAGGCTGTAAGGAAAATCTATAGGTGGCTGAACAAAAGTTTTCCTTCACTCTTTTCCACCTTATTATCAGAATAACGGAACAGTTTCGCATTGCTAACGTCGTGTGTAAATGATTTTAATTCGATACGCATTGGATGTAAGTTCGTCCTGATGGTGCGCCGTTCGAAACAGAAGGAAATCAGAAGTTTGTGAGTTGTTCCGCAGCTCCAGGGAGCTGCATCGAGCGGAACACAACTAGCAACAAAAATATCACTGTGCGCGAAAGTTGTATGTCCTCAAATGAAGTCGTGGAAAGGTTTTTGGAAATAGTGTTGTTATTAGATGGATTAGATCCTTCCTCTTCCAACCGTGCATCCTAGAAGATTGCATTTGAGGTAGCGTTTTGAGTCCGTAGTTCCGAGAAAGTTGATTCGGAAGAGGAAGGAGAGGAGATAGAGCGAGAGTATTGTGTTGTGTTTCACTGCCTAGATAGCCGTATAGTGAAATTAGAATGCGGACATTGAGGGCATTCTGGTGCTTCCTTCTCCAGTATGTGGCACTTTCGGTGGTGTTGTCCAGTTGCGCCGCAACAGCGGACCACATTCCTTCCGTTCCAACGCACAACATGTCCAACAAAGAACGAAATGAGCTCAAGTACGATCACATCAAATGAGGACGTGTCCATCAGTGGGATGATCGAACATCTTTGTTTAATTTCTAGGGAAGAAGCCAGAGAAATGTTTTACCATGCATACGAGGCCTACATGGAGAAGGCCTATCCGGCAGACGAGCTGATGCCGTTGAGTTGCACTGGAAGATACAGGGGTGTAACGCCTTCGCGGGGAGATTTGGACGACGTTCTAGGGAAGTAAGTAGAAAATTAACAATTTAAATCGCATACCAGCAGTAATCAGAAAAAATATTTTTATTTGGCAAAGATATTTATGAGTCGCATAACTGCTACGTGTTCATTTCTGATAAGAGAAAATGAGACGGCATAAAAAACAGTAGAGAAGTCTTCCACAAGTGTTACTGAGAAGGACGTGTTGGTAAACAAAATGATGAATGAAACTCTATTGTTCAAGAACAAAGTGACTTTATTCTTATAACGCTTATGTCCCTGGTACACATATTTGAAATTTAGTTTTCAGAGCTAATAAAGCCTAACTGCGCCTTTTCAGTTGCCTGTTTCAACAATTCGTATGAATCAATCATTTGACATCATCGTTTGGCCTTGAATAGAAATTCTATACATAAACTCGAGTTCTGTGAAACGATTTTTTTTCAAAATATTAAATACGGTTTTTTTAAGTTTCCAAGAAACCTAATATTCTGCAAGTCCAATAATGTAAGGAAAATCACTCGAACTAACTTATGTAGGTACCTGTACAGAGTATTCATTGCTTGCTACAGGATATTCATCAAAATGGTCTATGCTAATCTATGTATTGAATTAAAGAGGGTTAGCTGGCATATTTTTGCAGTGTAAAAGCGACAGTGTTTCTCTCATATGCAAAAATAAGAAAAGTGTTTTTCTTAAGTGTTGCGCTAATTATCCAATTTTTAGATGCTTACGTGACTTTGTGTATGTTTGGCTGTGGCTCAGGTGTACTTCACTACCTGGAGACATTTTCAACCGTTGCTTCTGTATTTTAGAGGACAATTAGCTGTATATTAGTCCTCTTTGAATTTTCATCATTTTTTAATCAATCTTGCCAGAGGGGTGTGTACCTACATTGAACTTTCGAAAAACGTCAAGAAAATGTCAACTTTGTATTGAAAATGGTAAAACAACGCCAAACCATGTGTGTTACTTATGAATAATAGCGGCATATCAGTCCCATTTCTCTCTTCAGTCAATGCTGCCTGATATTTTCCACGCATTTTCGGTTTAGCTGATAGCTCGGCCACTTTAAAATGAAGAGGCCGAGAGATATCATGTTTCTGTAAATTCATTTCAAATTTCTCACCCGTCAATTTTATTGAGACAAAAAATCCGGCAAACACGCACAACCCGCCATTTGGGCATATAGTCGCAGTTAGTGGCCCTTACTAAGCAAACGTCGCTTAATCAAAAAACCGCCATTTCAAGTGAGAAATTATACGAGTGTGATTCTTGACCAGAACTAGGTCCACATTTTCGGCAACAATCAACCTCCAAAACTTGCGATGGTTTATAATTATGTCATCTTGGATATTTTAAAACAAACTTTCCGGCAGCCACA
>JASCZW010007628.1:0-62586 GCA_034211315.2 Aedes japonicus
AAGTGAGTATATTAATTTACATTGCAATTTCTCATCCGAAGAAAGACTAGACCAGGGGATTATGATGATTAGCTAAGTACTAAGTATTTTCAAGATGATAAAGTAGAGAGACAGATTACGATTCTACCAGTTCCGATGTTCAACCTTTGATTTTGATCCGTTTTGAAACTTGAAAACCCGAGTGGATCGAAACCAAAGTCAGCAGTGCGCAATTTTTAAGCTTTAAATGTCATCACATGATGAGATGGCGCTTCTCTCAAACTGCATCAAAATCGTGTCTGAACCCACGGAACTTAAAAAAAACAAAAAATTGAGATACTATTCTGGGTAAACCAGCATGGTAATTGGGCAGGCCTATGAAGAGAAAATTATTTTCAGAATGTCTCAAGAGCAGCTCACTGCCTTCGCGTCAGGTGAGCCATACAACTTGCTCATCATTGGAGCCGAAACAGGCATCTTTGTAGCCAAAGGTCCTGCATCAGATTCCCTAAAAGCAATCGGCAAATATCGCACCACCAAATGAGCCTTCCATTTGACATACGTACATTTATATTCGGCATGCATCATAGCCAGTAGAATGATACTGAACTGCTTTTAGTAATTTAAATAATCACTGACGCTCTTTGAAGGATTTTTTATTGTAACGTGCTTTCTGTCTAACGCTCCTACACAATTGAAAAATCGCCATATTTCTTCAAAATCACGTGAAATTGGCAGCCACTTCTTTTCTAAACAATATACGAGTTTCAAATAAACCTGTCATTTCAATTTCATTTCATTTCTGCTTCTCTAAGAACTGGTACATACGAATAATTTGAAACCTCAGAACAATGAACTTAATCGATTTCCCTGAACTTATTTGAAGAACTTCCCTAAACTTCAAAGAGCTTTCTTAAACTTCTCTGAAGATCTTCCTTGAACTTCTAGAAAGAACTTTCCTGAATTTCGGTGAAGAACTTGCCTGACGTTCCTCTGAAGAACTTCCCTGTAGTTCCTCTGAAGAACTCTGAAGAAATTCCTTGGAAGAACTTCCCTGAAATTACATTTCTGAAATTCTCTGAGGAAATTTCCCAAACTTCTCTCCCCGAAGTTTTCTGAAGAACATCCCCGAAGTTTTCTGAAGGACATCTTGGAAGTTTTCTAAAGAATTTCTCTGAATTTATGTAAAGGAATATGAAGAACTTCCATGAAGCTTCTCTTAAGAACTTCTATAGAAAACTACCCTAAATTTCTGTGAAAATTCTTCCCTGAAGTTCCTCTGCAGAACTAACTTCTTTACTTTTACTCAAAGAACATCCCTGAATTTCTGTGAAGACCTTGCCGAAGAGCTTCCTCAAAGATCTCCTGAAGAACACTTCTGGAAGTTTTCTGAAGAATTTCTCTGAACTTCTGTAGAGAACTACCCTGACTTTCTGTAAAGAACTTCCCTGAAGTTCCTCTTAAGAACTACCCTAAACTTCTATAAAGAACTTGTCTGAAGTTCCCCTGAAGAACTATGAGGAAACTCCTTGTTGGAACTTCCCTGAAATTCTCTGAAGAAATTTCCCAAACTTCTCAGAAGAATTATCTAAAGTTCTCTGAACAACTTCCCTGAACTCTTGTGAAGAAGTTTCTCGAACTCTTCTGAAGAACTTTCCTTTAGTTCTCTGAAAAACTTCCCGGAACTTCTCTAATGATCCTTTTTGAATTTCTCTAAAGAACTTCCATTAACCTCTGAAGAACTCCCCTGAACTGCTCTGAAGAATTTTGCAGAACTCAAAATCCGGATCTTCTATACCCAACTCCCTCAGCAGATTAGCCCTAATTTCCGGGCCTTTAAGACGAGCAATCGACGATTTTGTCCAGATTTGGCGAGTTTTTACTTTGTTAATTACGATCACGGATTCTCTCAGAATATCGCCATTCGTGTTTGTATGCAAAATAAAAAATGATTTTATTAAAATAGTAAGATCTTGCAAGGGTGGGATGGTGATAAATCTTACCGTGTCTTACAATGAGAGGAGGGAAGATTTAAAAATTTCAAAAGTATGCTTACGTAGTTATTGAATAACCCCTAAGGCGTTAACCTTGGCTGCAAGTTTATTAAAACCAATAAAACATTATTGGATACTTGTTGTGTCATGAAGAAGACTGGTTTCCTTGTTGTTCAGTAAACCTACGCCTTCAATGGTGTGCATTGGAGAGAATGTTCACATAGTATGCAACGTCCGACACCATTGTGAAAAGCAAAATAGTTTCCAAAGACTTCCGGTTTGTGAAAAGCCACTGAATATTCTACAATATGGGTATTTATGGAACGGAGACAACGTGTAGAGGCCAGAAATCAATGTCCAACGTCATTTTGGAATCTTAGATGGCGACTTCCGGTTTATGAAAAATTGTCAAATAGTCTACAATATGGATATTTTAGGAACGAAGACGACGTGTAGAGGCCGGAAATCGATATCCAACGCCATTTTGGAAACCAAGATGGCGACTTCCGGTTTGTGAAAAGCTGCAAAACATTCAACAATATGTTTATTTCGACGACGCAAAGTGATTCCAAGGCGGAAAAAAGTCGAAAAATCAAGTTCACATTTTACAATATATGTATTTTTCTAATTTTGTACACTGTTTGAAATTCCTTTTTCCAAAATTTTATGAAGATTGGATAAACAGTGTGCTCTCTACATTTTTCCAAAGTATGGGTGCTACATGGTCGTGATTTTTTATTCCCATATAAAATGTATGGAGAATCGGAATAAAAATTCAACTAAGTTTTCAAATATGAGCACACATACGCTCATACACCAAAATAGGCTTATTTTGAAGATTTTTTTACCAGCTTTTCGAAAATCTGCGTTTCAATTTGCGCAAACTTGCGCTAATACGCTTCAAGGAGGCAAGAGTCCTTGAATGTCTGTGAAACCCTTGAAATTGGTAAATACATACATCTCATACTACATTACCATGGTCTTACTCTTTCTTACAAAGAAGTTAAATCTTGGACAACGACTTTTAATCCAAAGCCTGGAGGACCGAGTGTTATATACAACGAACCCAGCTCAATGAACTGAATGTCTGTGTGTATGTGTATGTGTGTAGGTATTGTTTGTGTGTTACGAAACTTCTAATTCAGTTTCCAAAGCTACTACTGAACCGATTTGAATGAAACAACCACCAAATGAAAGGTACTCTTGTCCTATATGTTGCGTTGGAGTTTCAAGAATCGGTTCACTAGTTTGGGAAAGTCCTCCGGAGAAGCGACCAATTCTAATTCGACATAAAATCAAAACTCATCATGCGGCACCTCAAATTACATGAGAATTAAAAAATACATCCCATGGTCGTGATATCAAATGTCCAGAACTACATTGGCCTCATCCGGATTGATGTTCCGGCTACTCCCGGGAAAGTGACCAGATTCAGATTTGGATCAAAACCCATCATGTGACACATCAAATAACATGAGAACTCAATAATAAGAGCAATGGTGATGATATAAACTTTCCAGGACCATGATGGTCACATCCGGGTTTTTATTTCTAGTACTTCCAGGAAGGCGTTAAAAGGGTCAGATATTACGATAGGTGTATGAATTTAAGTGTTTATTTTGGAATGTGTTTAATATGGAATGTGAAAACGAATTCATTGGTGTAACCAATTTGTGATTTTGACTGGTTACTGCATGGTCCTTCGAATCATCCGGAATATGCCGAATATTTAAAGACCTTCGATCTAGGGTGACACAATTTTTACCATACAATTTTACATAGAAAAAACATAGATTGCTTAGAAAACCGATTGCAGATGCAATGCCCGGGAATCTTAGAGATAAATGATACTGAAATGTATCCAGGCTCCTTGGAAAGATGCATTGCCACTTCATATTCTCAAACTGATAAATTTCAGTTATTGTTGTCATTTCATACGTTAAATTTATTTCACCATGTTTGCTACTGTGCGCGTAGGAAGAGTTTTGTTATTGTTTATCTTCCAGAAGTTGATAATTAAAACCCAATAAATACAATCTTGACTGTGTACCCTTCTTTTGTATATAAAAGAGGAAAAAGAATGAACACACTATGTTGGAATAAATCATAACAATCATTAAAATGACTTCACGATGAATCTATCTGAATTTTCTTAATTGAATCTTACATGAAACTTGTAGTCAACATTTAAAATAATAAAACCGGACATTTCTATAATTGATTTAAATAATAAGATTTATTTTCATATAAATACGAATTCTTAAAACTATAACTCAATATTTTACATATACTTTTATCATCAAAAAAATGAAAATCGGTCAAAAGTTATAGTTCTTTGAAAATTATACATTTTCCTCAAACCGTTATTTGGACCACCCTATTTTAAAATGGAACACACTATTGACAAAATGAAAATTTCAAGTCATATATTTTTTTGAAAAGGGCAAACCTATCTATTGTTGCAGAATTCTAGGATCCACTTTATCTTTTTGGTTTCGAATTGCTGAATTATCAAATTTTACGAGTGTTGCGGAATTTCCGAAAGACCATAATCATGGCCATTTAGTGCCGCACATTGTCTCTGCTACTTACATTTTATGTACAAACAGTTCTAAAAAGAACCGTAATGCTTTAGGACGAGACTAATGAACTTACCATTTTATTGAATGTTCCGGATACTCCAGCAGGTCATAAAATGATCCTATATTGAAAGTATGGCCTAATACGACAATTTAGAAAACATATTTAAAATCAGCGGCACAAAATTACTTGGAAACACATAACTTAGCTATGCAAATTCCATTTTAGACTTTTTTCCGCCTTTTGTATGGAATGGAATCACTGTGTGACGTGTAATGGTCGGAAATCGATGCCCGACGGCATTTTTGAAATAAAAAAAACAACAAACCGTTTGTGAAATACCGATTCAAAAACTATTAAACAGGGTCTTATGGGACCTTCTTGTATCCTTAAAAGTTTGACTTGTTTAGTGGCATACATGTTTTTTTTTTAATTGTACTTGATTATCGAGACACTTCCAGCCTCGAAACGCTGAGCTCATCTCCAACATCGTAATCAGTCAAACACCATTTTTGGGCATTTTCGTAACTTCTCCGGGGTGTGAGATTCGAACTCGTGACTTAGGCGTGAGACGTACTGGATGTTAAACTCAACTACTGCTGGGGTCGCCCTGCAGTGGAATACATGTAAGGGAACGTTCAATAATGATGTCACGCAAAAAGTGACTTTTTATAACCCCCCCCCCCCCCCTTGTCACGTTTTTGTATGGACCTTCAAATTTTTTTAAACATGGATTGTCACGTTTTCCCAAACCCCCCTCCCCCTTACTGCGTGACATTGAATCTTCTCTAAATGATAAGAAAAATTTTTATTTTCCATATAATTCCAACTACATTTGCTTATTTTGACAGATATGCGTATTTCGTCTACAATGTGCAGACTTCTTCAATGTCGTGTACTAATAACTCGAATGAATCCCACAGTTTTAACCGAAACGTGGACCGGAATGGTGTCCCTGTGGAAGATTCGGAACAACTTTGTGAGTGATCAACTGATTTAGGCGTTTTGAGGTTTTGTCGGTCAATCAATAAAACTGATTCCACAGTTCTGTAGATTTTCCGCAGATATAAGCATCTGTTATTGTAATTAGTCACTAAATAAATTCAAAATTTAAAGTTAAATTAACTGAGATCTTTTTTTTTTGTTATCATATTTTTCTCAACTCGGTAGTAATTATTTCTAGGTTTGTGTGAAAAGGAGAATGAGTCACATAGAAAAAAGTTTTGAAATTAAATGCACACGACTGTTATTGACAATAACTAATGTAATCGTTTATCGTAACGCTACTTCAGACTAACCTCACGCTACTTGTGAAAGTCACTCGAAGTAAACACAAAATTTAGGGTTGCCAAACATACTGACTAAATATCTCAGAGGACCGTGTAACCAAATTATCTTTTATTCTTTCCGCGCCTCTCTTAATAACATAGTCTCTGGTATATATGAGAGTGTACGCTTTGATCTTAGCCTTTAGGCCGAGAAGCAGTATATATGAGAGTCTCTTTATCTCAATATTCTCTCTATCATGATGATTCTCTATGTCAATAGTCCCTTGAAAATATTTGAGCAGATTACCTTCCATACGCCGATGAAAAAACTGCGAAAAACTAAGTTCACCTGTGTTTGGAGCAAGTGATCGAGATTTGCTTTGGATACGGGATACACGAGAAAACTTTTGCAACGCGAAATGCTTTAAGGATCGTTCAAGCCGGCTAATAAATTTCTGTTCTGAATGTCGATCTTTCCCTATCTCGATGGTCCCTTCAATATCGAGGTATGGGAAGTTGACTGTAAATACATAAATGCTGATAAAAATTGATGGTTTTCATCTTTTTTGTTTTTTTTTTCCACTCTATTATCGAGATTTTCAATCCTAAGCTGGTTCATCTCCCATCGTAGTCACTCGAATGCCTTTTCGGGTATTTTAGTAACTTGTCCGGGGACGAGATTCGAACTCGTGACTTAGGCGTAAGAGTTATGGATGTGAACCACTACGCCGGGGTCACCCCCCGATTTTCATTTTGTTTTAGCTATGAAAAATTGATAACCATGAATTTTGTCTTTTAACAATGCAATATGCGTTAAAACAATGCATATGCACTTTCACAGTAATTAATTATAACAATTTTTTTCGATGTAAGGCGGTTATTTTACAACGATTTTTCAAATAAAGCTGTTTTTACGACGATTTTTTAAATACCGCGGTATTTTTTACGACGATTTTTGAATAACGCGGTATTTTTTACACGATACGTATCCCCCGTGAAAAAAAAGACTTGAGTGTACTCTTACCACTGGACTGCACGATTCACTGTATAGTGCCGTTTGTTGTGCTTGGGCCCACGGATGGATATTGGAGTACGTCGAATTGTCACCGCAGAACTCACCGCCAGAGCAGTTCTGCTCTTTGCTTTACGACAACTTCCCAGAATAAAACAAATAAATATGTACGGGACGAAGTTCGTCGGGTCAGCTAGTTGAACATGCAAGTCCATTCAAATGAAACGCAAGCTCAAAACAACTTATTTGTGTTCAGCTTCAACGGCGAGATAATTTTTTTTCCCAGGAAATCCTTTCAACGATCTCGTTTCATAATGATGCAAGCGCAAACACAATTAGTGCCTACACGGAATATAAAACATAAGGATGATAATCCGAATCATTAAAATGAAATCAATAAGATCAAGTCGAGATGGATGTACCGTTCCCTTTCCGAAGGCGATCATCCCACTCAACGCCTTAGTTCTCCCCGTAATTGGATGCATATTCCCGTCAATAAATAAAAAGGTTTTTGCTATTTGCTTATCTCGTTACGACAAGTCATCGAAGTCAACATACCTACTGGGCTCTGACGATGGCACAACCATCAATAGAGTCGGTGGTGATTCCTTTGGACATGCTTCCTTCGCACGATGCACCTTTGTGTTTGCCTGTGAGTGAGTGTGTGGCATTAACGTGGCAACAAACAATGCAATCTCCTGCGCTATTTCTCCGAATGGGAGGGTGGGGTATCAATATCACACAAACCCCCTAGTACTGATAGAACAACAGTCACAGTGGCAGAAAGACTGAATGGCAAATGGGTTGATAGAGTATGGGGGGTTTCAGATAACGTGGTATTATGAGGCGCGGCAAAACTTAATCGACGACGGAGGGTTCAATCTTCAATCTTCGGAGTTGACAACTCCGTTTGCCTCCAGTCTAAGTAGAGAGCAGGCAAAGTGCTTGCAGTGTACGAGAAAGAAGAAAGCGAAAAGTAGCGTTCTCGCCATGATGGAAAAGGAGAATCAAGCGCGAACGGGTAGGTGAACTGAAGCTCACTACCTTGTTACACAATCCGATATACACCGGGAGGGGGATGACAAAACAAAGTAGAACTATCCCGTGTGACTGTAAAATTGCGAGCACATAAATTATTCAAAGCAATACAACCAACCGTGTAACCTGTCCTGTTACCCGATGTCGGGATTGATACAAATGTAGGTGGAGGTATGGCATGGCAAAAAGGGGACCTGAAGGTGGTTGAGTTTTCACTTATCAAGTTGAGGGTAGAAAGCTCAACCTGTGTGACTTCTTGGGTGACATCCTTCTTGCTATTCCGTGCTGTTTCTATTCCGAGTAGCAGATGTTTTTGAAAACAAATAATTGACTTGACTTAGAATATTACACTGAATCTTGCGTATTTTTGTTGTTTTGTTAGAACGAGTGTTTGGTACACTTTAAAAACTCATTTGGAACAAAAATTTATCAGCAATTCCGTATTTAGTCATTATTTTCAAGAGCAGTTTCACGCTAATGAAAATATGGCAACGGACTCATTGGAATAACGAATAATGCTCATTTAGTTCAGATCGAGATTCCTAAGCGAAGAAGCTTCTCCAGGAGCACCAACCTGCTTTCGCCTTATGTTAGCAAAATATATTCACTGCCCCATGATGGACAAACAGACCAGAATAGCATGGAAGGCAAACGTCACTACGAAACCACTCACCGAAGACATGAATGCCGTTTTGTCACACAATCTTCTGCCAGGAACAACATCTTGTACAAGAGAGAGATGTCCTCCCCTTCTTCCATCGCACCCTCGACAATGGTTCCGAAAGAGTCGTTCATTTCCGTTCCGCTTCTTTCGGTTGTTCGATGGGAGGGATCCAGTCTTCGGGAAAGTCATAAATTAAGCCTTCAAACAGACAGTCAGTATCTATGGGGTAGCAATTGTAAGCGAGATCTCGATGTACAACTACCGTTTCAAGAAAGGTTGCATGTGAGAAACATCTTTGAACCGACGGTAATACGAACCCGGGCCTCGCAAATAATTGACAAACGAAAATGAAGATGTTTTAGTTTCGCCATGCGTGATGTTTCGTGTGAAGAAGCAATTAGTGTGGTTGGAATTGGAATGGAGCACCACCGTGCAAGTAGCATTGAGGCCATGAATGAAATAAATTTCCTCTCGTGTGTCCTCCGCTCTTCAAGCATATCGTGATGACCTACAATGATATGTAAGAGATTAGCAGTGACGTGATGGTTTCGAGGACGACAATAAACTGACATTTTTATATCAATTCAGAGTGGTGCTTTGTGACGCTATTGTGTAAGGTGTGCACGACAGAGTACATCAGTTAAAAAAAATACATTTTTTTCAAACACAACACCAACATTAAAGTTTCGTTCAAATCACTTGTATAAATTTCCATTATTTAGGTTAAGAGAACGTTACGATCTAAATTTGGTCATCTTAAACTTGATGCATTTATTTTAACCATGCTATATTTTAACCATGCTACAACTTAAATTTTAACCATGCTATAACCTAAAAACTATAACATCTCACATTTTGTAGATAATTCCAATGCTTATCATATGTGTAAATAGTAGATATAATTACAGGTATACCTCGATAGTACGTACACCTGCGCCTCGTTTAGTGTACGTACTATCGAATCACAATAAACAATCAAATGAGCTGGACGAGAAAGGAAAATGGGCGTGTGTGTGTGTGTATGTGTGTGTGTTTTAGAAGCTTTCGGCAATTTCTGGACCGAATTCAACACAACAATCGTTTAATGAGTGGTTTTTCGGTCCATGGAACGCAATAGAACAGTTTTGGAATATCGGCGGGACATGAGTGAAGGTTGCAAGATACACCCCTAAACCACCATGCAATACCCCAAATCAAATGGGCATACAACAATGAGTTCATTGATTGTCATTCCGACAGTCTAAGACCACATTGCTAAACCTTACAGTCATATTACGGACACTCCCGGGAAAGTAGGGTTGATATGCTAGTAATGGACCCCTTAGTAGGAGCTTTGAACATTTTCGATGAATTCTATAAGAATTTTATTAACTATTTGTACAACAATCCCACATTTGATGAAAATAATCAGTCATTTACACAAAATTATAGTAAACTCTATTTTTGAGGCTAGGTTTTCCTGGTAAACATCGATAATTGCGCTGATCATAATGTGCCTTTTTTGGACCCATTTGCATATTTTGGACCCGGGTCTACAATGCGCAATATAGACCCGGGTCCAAAATACGCATATCAACTAATTTGATTAAAATGATTGATCTGACGCAGCTAAACCAATTTGTTATCTCGTAGACAAATAGGGTAACGCATTTATTTTGGACTTGTATAGGGTTGATATGCTAGTGATGGACGCCTTAGTTGAAGCTTTGAACAATTTCAATGAATTCCATTAAAATTTTATTTACTTTTTGGGCAACACTCCTACATTTGATGAAAATAACTAGTCATTTACACAGAATTACGGTAAACACTATTTTATTAGTCCAAGATTTCCTGGTAGACATCGATAATTCGCGATGGTCATTATGCGCTTTTTGGACCCATTTTCTTATTTTAGACACGGGTCTATAATGCGCACTATAGACCCGGGTCCATAATACGCATGTCAACTAATTTGATTATAATGATTAACCTGACGCTGCTAAACCAATTTGTTATCTCGTAGAAAAATAGGGTAGCGCATATATTTTGGACATGTATATATTATGGCCACCTTCCATCACGGAGAGAAATGAGTCTTGTTTGAAATAACCAACACTATGGTTGAAATGTAAAGTCTGGCTCTGCTTGAGATGAAGTTGATGCTTGTTTGCTTCAAACTCGCGATTGTAGTTGAAGCAAACCGCTTTTCAAGTGATTTCTACTCAGATAATAACATTGTTTTAAATTTAATGTTAGTTAATTGGAACTGCAAGTCCGCTTATTTTCAACCCTAAAAATGTTTGTTTTTAACCAAAAATTTAATTGCTATACACAGTTCTGTTTGGCTGATTCAAACTGTGATCTTAGGTTGAAATAACCTGAATGTTTGGCTGAAAATGGCCATAGTTTATGGTTGGGTAAATACCAACCTTAAATATGATGGAGAACAAACTACATGATTAATTTCCCTCATATGGTGTCAGTAAAATTCCTATCAGTTGTTCGTGCGGGGACAATTCGTGAGTCCGGAGTGAAATCGGTGATTTAGTGTAATTTATGATTCATAGTGATTTAAAGTATACTACAGTTATATGTTATTGTTTATAAAGAAATAAAATGCCGTATAACCCTTACAGCGTAAAGTGATTTTTTAAACTACTATAGGAGACCTTAAATAAAACTAAACGCATAATGTCCATGCCCTATGGTATGCACTATACCTAATACAGTTTTGCGTTTAACGGTAGTCCAGCGAAACAAATGCTAAATAAATAAGTGGAACGAAAAATACGGTAGGTGCAGTACTAATTTTTATTTGATTTCAACTAGTTGGTTGGTTAATTCAAACGACACCGCTGGTTTCAATTACCGATTCGATATTTATTTCAAACAACAAGTTTGTTTCACTTACGCTAAGTTTTGGTTGGAACAAGCGTTGAGTTTTGTTTGAATTTACCTAGTAATGTGATTGTGCGTTTTTCAAAATTGAAATTTTGTTGATTCAACGTAAAATGGTTGTTTATACCATACTTTTTCTCCATGATAGATAAAATTCTAAACGCATCCGATGTGTTACAACACCAGACCTATCTAGGTTCAATCTAGGTACACCTAGAATAAAACTAGTACAATCTTGGATGCATATACAGGGTGTTCGGTTCCTTAGTGCAAATATTTTCAGGGGCGATAGGAGATGATATTTGAGGAAAACAAAAGTTCTACGCGTATGCTAAAATCTAAAATTTTACGGAGTTGTTGAACTTTTATTTTTTTGGTACATGTTAGTCTTAAATTGGCTGTAACTAAAAATTATGTTACATAGCAAGATTTTATTTGGGCTGCCGATTCCAAACAATGGGCATAACCGTAGCAGAGATGACTATCTGCTAACTCTTCTGGAAAAAACATAGTTGTTTTCGGAAACCGTGTGGTACTGTTTTGAAAACATTTGAGTTGTGCATCCTGCGAACAGACATTACCACGGTTTGGTTGAATTCATGATTTTATTATCTGCTTATTGGAGGCACAACATGCCGCATTCAAAACAAAATTGTAAAAAAAATTAGCAAGATAGAAAGTTTGTGTTAAAGAGAGAGAGAGAGAGAGAGAGAGAGAGAGAGAGAGAGAGAGTTGTAGAACACTTTGAAAACCATGTTTTTGTTTTCGAATTGAGGAAAGAAAATTGTTGGTAAATAAAATAATTGAGTTACAGCCAATTTAATACTTACATTCACTAAAAATTAAAAGTTCAATAACTCCGAATACTTTGAGCTTTCTCCATAGGCGTAGAACAATTTTTTTCCTCAAATATCATCCACTATCGCCCCTGAGCACATTTGTATTAAGGAACCGAACACCTGTATAATGTATTTTACATCAAAGTGACCAAAATACATACATGCTCAAAATATATTCATCCCCGTACACTGATAGAAAAGTAATGAAAATATCTATGCGTCCGATACTTCAGATTCCGTGTAAGTATGCTTACATTTATTAGTTTTTCCTAATCAACAATTTTCACCTTAGACGGTATGCAAACAATAAGTTCAGTTTGTTTAAAAACTGAAATGAAGGGTTGCCAAATAGGCAACATAGCACTTCCAATTAGTCCTATAATGAACCCTCAAAATTTAGACAATTTGTCCAATTTTTCATAGCTTTTATTACTGCAATGTAAAATTTAATATAAGTACTAGGTATTAATGTTTCGAAAATGCATTTTTAAAATTTACAATTGATTTATATGATCAAATGCTTTTTTTCTCTCCTGTAACGAAAATACTTACAAATCACTGTACCATGCAGTGATCAGGTAAAAATAATTAATAATGATGTTTTATATGTAACAATTGTGAAGAATCATATTCTAACCTTTGTTTAAGTGTTGATACTATGTGTTTTAACTGAAATTGCTTAGGTGAAATACGATAATAACGAAATAATTACAATAATATGCCAGGGGGTCCATTATACGCACAGGGTCCATTATACGCATACAATCCCTAGCCAGTTTCTAACTTGTCATAACCATCTCATGCAACACATAAAATCACATCAGCATTCGAAAACAAGATCAATGATAACCCAATCTAATGCCTAGGATCAAATTACCCACTTTCTGTCATGTTTGGAAACATCTTGAACACATGAAATAAAAAAGATAAGGGTCAGAGCTAACTACAGATGGATAAGTTCAGGGTTTTTGTTTATTTCAAGGATACAAAAAAAAACATGTTGTAGTTGTTATTATTTATTTCAAGTTAGTTTTAAAGAACAAAATCCATTTTCTCGAATAGGATAAGGAAAATCAATTGTACACGGTCAATCACTGAGTTTTTTTATGTACTAGCAACCTTTTCAAGAATGTTAAGCCGTATTTGAAGCAAATTAAACTGCATATTTAACGGCTATCCGTTCTCTTCCGGCTCGAGAGTTTTCTCAGAAATGCTTCGCAATTTATCCTGGAGTATAGATAATGGCAGGTCATCTTCATCATCGCTATCTGCCGGATTATACATGTTCCAGGATTTCCTTATTGCATCCCCTGGAACGCAATCCCATGCGTGAGCCACCCAAAAAATAACATCTTTATGGTGATATTTTTTACATTTTCGTGGAATTCTCCGGTTCGGACCAGCATATCTTGCATTCGAGTTTCTCGGTAGTTTGCTTTGCCCATATGTATTATATTCTGGTCCTTGGGTTGAACAAGTTGAACGTGTTAGGAGATAGAAATTTGGTCCAGATTTTTCCCATCTATGATTTGTAATTCTCTGCCATTTTTCAGAAAAAAACTTGTGGTGAAAACTTGCCTACAGAAATGATCCTGTGAAGCACAGTCTTGTAATTCTCTGCCAATGAAATAAGCAGAATAATTATCAAG
Organism: Aedes japonicus; assembly: GCA_034211315.2. NCBI lineage: Eukaryota > Metazoa > Arthropoda > Insecta > Diptera > Culicidae > Aedes > Aedes japonicus. The sequence continues at coordinate 13,904 of JASCZW010007628.1, forward strand.
AACTAACAGGACCCTAACAGGCAGATTAAATTCTTCCAAAAATCTGGTGACGCGAGACACACATATTCCACAAATAATGATTGTTTAAACAAAAATCTTGTCACCCAAGCATTATTAGAAGCCGAGTGAGAAATTTGCCAAACATACTTCAGTGCCCTTGGTTTTTGAGATTTACCAATTAACATTAATGGAAGCTTCAATAATCCTTCCATGTTGGAGCATGGCATGAGGGCAACTCATTCGCTTGATACCTTCCGACCCGGAGCACAGGAAGCATATTTTTCGACGAAAGTAGTAATTGGAGTGTCCTTAAAGTACAGGCCACTTTCATCAAATTCAATTCATTCATTCAAAACCAATCTACGTGGTACCAGCAAAACAGAAATAAGCAAAACGAGACGCAACGCGATCAAGACCAAGTCCTCAGTAAAGCCATTACAAATCTATATATATAAAAATGAAATGCTGTCCGTTCGTGACAGCATAACTCACAAACGAAACGATGGATTTACTTGATTTCTTTTTGGGTTTATTTGCCTTGGTTTCCAACAGGTTTATATGAAGAAAAAATTAGAAAAATTCACGGGAAAATGAAAAAATAGAGTCGATTATTTAGCAATTTTTTACGGGATTTTCAGAATTTTAAGTGGTTTGCGGAAAAAATACGCGGTTTATTCATTTGAGTAGATACCGTTCCCTAAATTTGATCAAAAATGTGTCTAAACCTAGCTTTTATCGCTTTTTACGAAGTTTTCGTGAATTACGGGTTTTTACGTGGATTCAGGGATTTACTCGGTTTTTTAAAAACGGTGGTTTTTAACAGCGCATTCATCCCTGTGTAAAAAGTAACCTCAGTATAAATGATTTATAGCGTGTAGATGCACGTATAAACTGAAACGTTAGTATTGGTGACACCTCGCAGTGAGATATAAATTCTCGATCAACAATATAATACGGCCTATCAACATTAGTAAACAAACATTTCTGAGTCCTTTTTCTCTTAAAACATAGGTCACCCACGCAAACCAATACCATAATCATGTAGGGGAAAGTTTACCCTACACGGTGATGTTATAGGTTTGCGTGTGTAGCTTATGGTCTTGCGTAAAATTGGCTCAGAAGTGTATGTTTACAAACGTTGAAAGGCCCTATTCTAATGTTGGTTAAGAATTGGAGTGAAGGTCAATGGAAAGTGAAGGTATTAGTTCTAGACAAAATAGTCAAAAGGACGAAAGTAACATTTGTAAACAATGACTTCTTGCGAATTTTTCTGGGATCTGCTTGCTTCCACAAACAAAGTCGCACCAGAAACAGATACAGGGAGTTATTACCTTCCCGTCGGTAGTGGATATGGGTGTTAGCAACATGTCAGTTCCAGGAAATTACTATTAAAGTCATTGTTTACAAATGTTACTTACGACCTTTTGACGATTTTGTCTAGAGTTTATGTCTAATGTGTTGAACTGACAGATGTTTAATTACATTTGTCCTTGCATTAAATTGTATCGTTCGCCGTGTGATTAATAGGGCATCAGGAAGATGAAAACAACGAAATTACTAGAAATTAAATAGACACTATTTAATTAAGTTGTGATTTCAGTCAATTTCAATTAGTATTGTTGTAAAATGCCTCCAACTAGACGGAATAATATCGGTCGTGGCAGCCACACGGTTGCTAGCTTAGCAAATTCTCGAATGAGACAAAGGGACGATCAGCGTGCAACTCAAACTGAATTGGATCGACAATGGATTTCATGGGCTCGAATGATGTTGAGTGAAAAAGAAACAACAGCTCAAAATATAAGCAATAAAGTTAGAAAGAAGCATAATCGCAAGTATCAGAAAGATCAGGTGACAATCTTGCCCAACATAACCTTATAAATTGATTTCGAAGGCAAGCCTACATTCCAAAAACTATTCAACGTGCTGTCTTTAGTTGATTACAATGCGAATATATCAGTCGCCATTGAATCAATGAGTGTAGTTTGTTCTCATTGTAATGCATTGAAGTTCCCAAATGGAACACCAGAGCCTTTGATGTTTGGATCAGGACGTGGTTCTAAACATTTTCTGCAGAACATCCAGAGTTATAATGATTGTTTTAAAATGATTTCGTTTGGCGCAACGCACATAACAATATTTAAAACTTTTCTTGGACATAGTTTAAAAATTAGTAAATTATAAAATTGTGGAACCGTCTACTTTACAGGTCAAATTCACCAAAACGCAAGTTCAATATTGCCACCGACGGACACAGCCCATAAATTTCTACAGATTTATATCATGGGAGAATCACTCAGCAAGATTATTCCACCATGATGCGGGACATTGTACAAAAATTGCAAGCGATGCTTCATGAGTCCAATGGATTGATTCAAATATTCAAGACTGCTCTAGATCCAATGCCATCTAACAACCATAAGCATGCGATCCAAGCTAATTTCTTCTCCAATTTTCAAATAAGTAGTTTAAGTGTGAGCAGGACAACGTCTGCCGGGTCAGCTAGTATTAAATAAAAATACAGGTATACCTCGATAGTACGTACATCAATTTTCTAACTTCAAATCAAAATTGTATAAAACCTACTGATTGTATCTTATCTTTCATGCAACCAAAAGTAAGAGCGGAAGGTTGCTCGTTCATTTGGTTATTTTAGATTTTATATACAACCAGTAGTTTTTAAGCAATTGCGATTTGAAGTGAGAAAGTTGATGTACGTACTATCGAGGTATACCATGTCCTACTGCGGCAGCTTGTGTAAAGGGTAAATTTGTAAGAAGGGTAAAAATCTAAGCTCATGACTGCACGTACTATCGAATCAAAATGTACGTACTATCGAGGGTACGTACTATCGAGAGTACGTACTATGGAGGTATACCTGTGCTCTAGTACAGTCGGGTACCGATCTTTTCGGTTTCATTCTTTACGTTCTCAATTTCTACGGTCTCGTTTTTTTCGGGCAAATTGTAAGGATCGATACCCGCAGCTTAGGGGTCATCCACAAACTACGTAAGGTTTTTTTGCCATTTTTTTACCCCCCTCCCTCCCTTGTAAGACATTGTAAGATTTTCAAAGTCTTGCAGCATCCAGTATTTTCACATTTAACGATTTGCAAGGCATATTGAGATTCGCGTACATGGTCCTTGTACCACTCATGATCTGGCAAGCTAGGAGGATCACATGCTTTCCTTTGTTCTTTATATTCGGCTACAACTGGGAATCCATCAATGACCAATGCACTCCATAGTTGAGCCAACGCTTCACCCGCTGCTGTGAAGTTTTTCTTTTCGAATTCTTCATCTATGGTTTTACCTCTTTCATCAAGATGGGATCCATATGAATCTGCAGGTAAGATCACTCCAGCTAGTTGGGAGCTGAGCGGCGCCATTTTCCACTCTACGCGATTGAACGCGCTTCTTCCAGGCGCATTGGTCATCACAAGCATTGCATCAAGGTCATACCGAAGAAAGTTTTGCACAGCATACAAAATAACTTTTGGGTATCTATAATGAAAAATGTATTTAACTGATATACACATCTATACGTATATAAAAGCCAAACCTAAGATTTTAGACAGTGTTTTCCGCCTTCATCTGGTTCCAGATTTCATTAGCCTTCAGCTGGGCCTTGGCGGCAGATGATCCGGGGTTGGCATTTTCAAATGCCTGGCACCACTTGATGTGTAAATCACCTTTCTTAGACATTGCAAATTAACAGTCTTTCTCAACTGAAACTTCAACTTTTCAATTGAATTCTTTTTCGTGGACCGATACGCAAGCGGATTGAGTTTGAATTCGAACTCCGCGGTAGCTGCTGATTTGTTTTGACGTTTGCGCGGTTTACACGGTATCATCAAATTCAAGTTTAAAATAACCCATTTGCAAGTTCATTTAATTAAATAAATTGTAACATTTAAATTTTTATACATATTCTTATCTTACGTAAGATTTTGACAAACCCCCCCTCGCTCCCTCGTAAGCAAATGAGAATACTTGGAACCCCCCCCCCCCCCTATTCCTTTACATAATTTGTGGATGGCTCCTTATGGAAATTGCACTAAGTGGGGGAAATGAGGGGTATCTCAGTTGTTTCAAGTGATAAACGTCTACAATTTTCAGCAGAATTGTTGTACTGGGTTAGACCATTGTCATTGGATTCCGGTTTAGTTGGGAATTTCACCGCAAGAGGTGCTTTACTTTCGAGTTACTAATTGTGACTGCTATGACGCGTTGAGATAAGAGGTAAATGGTTTCATCCTAAGATATCTAAAGAGCCTCACCAGTTCGGACATATCTGTCCTCAGTAAACTTGTGTAAGTGGCTAAACCCTTCCTAGAGGTGATCACTACACGTCACTAGTGTGCATGAAATCTTCCAGTTTGTGATTTCCATATCTCGAGGGCCTTACTACTTTAAACACTACTTTCTTCAGCAAACTTATGTTAATGGCCAAGCAGTGGCCGAATAGAATTACTTCGGAATCATCTCACTACGCGGCGCCAGTGTGCATATGGGCTTTCAGTTTTATTATGCTATATTCAGAGCGTCTTATCAGTTAGGACATTGCTTTCTGCAACAAACTTTTGCTAGTGACCAAGTAATTCCGGTAGGAGGGAATTCATTCACTACGTGGCGCTAGTGTACAGCCTCCAATTAAAGTATGCTATATCTAGGGACCTCTACTAGTTAGAGCTTTGCTTCAGCTAACTTGTGCTAGTGATTCAATTCTTACATGTGATAGTCTTATCCATGTGATAAGTTCGGAATCCACTCATTACGTTAGTGTGAATATCAGTTTCTAGCTTGTTTATACTTTATTTCAGGTCAATCGATCAGACGACGGGCGGGATGGTCTTAGCTGTATACAGAAATTGTTTCCATTCTCTTCGGCCCATGGCTGCATTCCGCAAATCTCGCTGTCTGCGAAGGGTCCGCAGGTGACTTTTTACTTGATCGATCCACCTTGCTCGATGCGCGCCTCTTCTTCTTGTGCCTGTCGATTCGTTTTCGAGAATCATTTTAACAGGGCTAACGTCCGACACTCTTACGACATGCCCAACCCACCGTAGGCGACCGATTATAGCGGTGCAAACGACGAGATGTTCTCCCAGCAACTGGTGCAATTTGAAGGCCGTCTTCCATTTGCACTCCGCCGTAGATCATACGCAACACCTTCCGTACAAAGACAACGCCTCGATTTGGAAGGTTCATTTTGGTGTGGCTTGTTGCGTATATGCTGTGAAAATTTGCCAGCTCCATCAGTTTGTTGACGGCAGCTATCGTGAGAAATTGCACAGGATACACCATAAATTCCGTCACTACAAGAAGTATAGGATTAGATATGAATATGTTTGTTTTAAGTAAGTAAAATGGTACTCAAACTCGAGATTTTCTTTTATTTTTGTATTCCATTGAAATAAACACCCGCACATGTGTGGGATCCCAACGGCATTCCTAGTTTTGGTTTTTGTTGGTCCTCAAAATCGATTTTTTAACACATTTTTATATTCTAATGGAATAAACCACCTACACTTGTGAGTAGCGCTAACAGCATCCTTACTATCGTTATAAGTCGGTGCCAAAATCTCCGTACAGATAATAAACCGGAAACATAGTTAAATACCTTTTCGCTGCCAACGTCAGTTGAATGAAGCACACCGTCTACCAAAACGGATCCTGCTGACCATTCTATCTAACATTCCAGTGATTTCTCGTGGAAGTGCAGAGGATTTTTCGGTTTCCCTTAAATCGAATACCGCATCAACACATTCCTACCCATTCCCTAGTTGACCTGCATTCGGAGGCAGTATGGGTCTTAGTATGAGATCTTCAGTTTTTACACATTGAGGATGTATACCGTGAGTGGCTGGTCACTCCAGGCTGTCTCGTCATGGACGACGAGACATATATCAAGATGCGTCCCGCATGTAGGTTCCGGAACAATTCCGGAAGAGAAAGATGGATAAATTCGATAAGAAGTACCTGTTGTGGTGGACGTTACAGCAAGCCGTTCGTTACAACCGGCACCATAAACGGGCAGATTTATCGAGAGGAATGCTTGCAAAAGCGCTTGCTATCCTTCCTTCGCTCTCACCGTGGTCACACGTTGTTCGGGCCGGATCTCGCTTCGTGCCATTACGCCAAGCCTGTAATGGATTGGTACGAAGCGAAGGGCGTTAAAGTGGTACCGAAGGAGGCGAACCCGGCGAACACCAGAACTTCGTCCGACCGAAACGTTTTGGTCGATAATGAAGAAGAAGTTGACGAAAAGCGGAAAAACATTCAAAACCGATGAAGTTTTGAAGAAAAACTGGGAGAAATTGTGTAAGGAAGATATACAAAGTCTCGCCCAAGATCTCATAAGCAGTGTTAAGAGAAATGTACGAGCATTCAGATTGGAGGAAGAAATTCAATAAATGAATTATTGCAAAACATAGCTAATATATAGTTATGTATTCCCTGAAAATTTGAGAAGTATCCGATTTTAAATGAAGTTTTGGTGATCATTTTTGTGTGTCTCATTTTTTCCGAGTCCACTCTTTAAGATTAAAATCTTGTTTCATTCTGTTCCATTCGTTCTGAACATGGCAATTCTTCGAGCGATGCACCCGCATTTTGAAAACGCAACATGATCATCGTTCTTCGGTGAGGGCAAAATATGAACTGAATTAAAATAAGGTTCTAAAGACTAATATACTGATTTTATTGGACTCTATATTGATTTTATTTGAATGCAATTTGTTTTCGCAAAAACGGCGAAAAAGGGCTAGCATAGACTCAACATAGATACTGAAAATGTAGAGCCCCTCTGGCTTATCAATTAAAATGTCAAATCAAATGTTAAATAAATCAAAGAAATAGAGGTACATATAAGTAGTAGTTGTGGTAGTATAAATGAAACACAACGTACATGCTGATAAGTTGTACAATTTATTATATTAGGTATTCAATCAAATATAGACGATAAACTTCACTAACCTATTCTTATGTTCAGATTCCTGAAAACCATAATCTTACATTCCATTAGTGAAACAGAAACCGATATTTCCTACCACTCCTTCCGCCTCTTACACCGTTCGAAAAACGCTTCCTACCGATGGCGTGTGGCAGACAGATTCGATTGCCGGTCACGGCTCCATCCAACATCCAATATCCAGCTCCAGCAGTTGGGCCATGGCAGACAACCCTTGTTAGTTAGCCTTTTCCGTGAAGCACTTCGGCAACAATACCGGGATTAAACACCATGGAACGCTTCCCTTCCTCCGAATCTATGGTGCTGTAATACCGTGTTTGATGGAATTATACATTTTTCATGTTCTTCAGATGAAGATATAAATTTGAAGGATTCGCTAGAGCTATAAATATAGATCACAATCATCGTCATCATCGCAAACAAGTTCATTTTCAACATTCGAATTGCTCCTGCTGCTGTTGAGTTTTTGCGCTGTTTTGGAATCGGAAAAGGCACGAAATGAGTGCGCTGCTGGCGGAGTTGGGAAAGTGGGACAACTGTTGAGCACATATTGCTTTGTGCGGTGCTCTTTTTTGCTCTCGAAAATACAACGGTTATTATGATGACCGATGATGGCTCGGGGCAATCAATTTGGTCCTTGTAACGAGTGGGATGGACAAGTATTCAATTTATTCTTTTTTTTTCCGTTTGCGTCGCAATGCGGAAATCGATTGGGACGTTGCTCTGTTTCAAATTACCTGCCTAACCAACCGTTGACCGTAGCAGGGAGCTCACTTAATTTACTACGGTCCGGACGGCGCGCGGCGCCATGGACTACGACTGTCGAAGCCAGTGCATAAATTACGCTCACTTCAGTATTCAATCCACTTTGGCTCAGGAGGTGGCACTTTTCCGAATGGCAGTACCTCAGGTGTGAACTAGGAGCATGATCTCACGTACGCAATCATCTTAATGCGCTCCATTCCTTCGCACTGGCATTTGGCGGCGCTTTCCGTCTACATCTAGTCGCGGTACGGGCAGGTGACTCCGAGCTTGGGGATGATATTCACGCGTCGCTGACTGGATCGGGCTACCAGTTTTATTTTATCACGCTTGGACCACTCGTTCGTCGAATACAAGCGATTGTTTGGTAGCCCTATTCCTAAGACGTTGACTCCCGCCAACTTCAAAATAGGGAACTAGCTAGCTCCGCCGAGGAGTGGGAGGAGGTGTTGCTGCGAGATCGGGAAAAGCGCTTATTGCATGGTAATAAATTCTGCAGAACCATAGCTCCACATCTCGATAACTGTCTGTAAATTTAGTGCCGCTTAATAGATTTCCCTCACTCACCGTTGGCGTTGGCTGTCGTTGTAGTAGGTCGTAGGAAAATCGTTCCCACGCGAGACCTTGTACCGTCCCCAGACTTTCTCGGTTTACTTTCAGTCTGTGCAGTATAGGTACTGCTCGAAGAGGTACTTCCGCCAGGTGGTAGATGAAGAGCTATTGCAGCTCACCCAGAGTCAACGGAATGATGCGGAAGGATGTTGATTTATTTGAAAATTCCATGTACACGAATTGAGCATGCAAATGAGCTATTACCCGGGCGCAGAAGACGGTGGAACGAAAATCATTCCGATGGGAAGGCACTCAATTAGGATGCTGTTTTGGAAGTTTTTGCTTGTTTTTAGATAGGCAACGAGATAATCTTTTTGCTGGGGAAGAAAAATAGATAATTAGTTTTTTCAGTAGGAATAAAATGAAGGCAAAAAATGGTATATGTAGTTTCTTTCATGCTATGTAGAGTTTATTGCTTTTTCACAGTTTCATTCAAATTCAAAGTATAATTCTCAGCAAAATTATTTGTGGTTAGGATGTGTGTGCAAAAAGTGCGGTTTCCGAAGCGCGTAACAAAAAATGATTGATTGCCATTGGCTATCGGGAAGCCATTTTGCACAATGACGCCTCGCACACCAGCAGCCCAACAAGGAGTACATCCGTTCAATCAGGCAACCACCGTGTACTCGGCTGACCGTATCAACATCGCTGAACTCCCGAATAAAACAAAAATGAATTCAATGTTTTGTTATTTTTTTATTTTATGTAATTTATATTTGTTTGTCGTCAATAAGAGTAGACCAATTCTTTTAAATGATTTATTTCATGTCTGTTTACCTGTTTAAACTTGTAAAAAAAAACATTTTTAAGCGTTTTCTTGTTCATTGTTTCACAATTTTTGTTACAACAGAACCATATTTTATTTAGTGGCCCATTCTTGGAATAGTTAGTTCTTTGTGTATTAAGACAAAACAAATTTCTATTTCTAAATATACGAGTGGAAGTATAAAGAAATATAGGTTTTCAATATTTCTGCCCCAGTATTTACTCTTTGTGCAATAACGTCGTTAATAAAGCAATCCTTGCAAACTCTCTTCGCTTTTCAACTTATTTAAATTAATCAACATGCATCGTGACTCAGAGGATGATAGGGGTAAAGTCGTCCAATCTAACTTAAAGCTTGCTTCAGATAGAATTGGAACAAAAATAATTGCCTGTATTTCAGTTATTTATTATTGAATTCAAGATCTTTTTTTATACAAATGTAGCGTTTTCTTTATACTTTTAAGAAAAACTACGGATAAAATTATTCGTCACGGTTTCGAAGGAATTCTCGAATTTTTCCTGTCACACGGCTCATTAGGCGGCGCACACCTTCTTCGTTTTAGCTATCTTATTCCACCAGGTCTTCATCTGATTGATGTCTTTGACAACCTTTCCCTTTGCATGAGTCTCCTCTGTGGTGCCCAGTATTTCTCAATAGGGCGGAACTAGGGAGCAGTTGGGTGGGTTATGATTTTCCGGAACAACCTGGACCCCTTTCTCTCATTACCATTCTTGAACGACTTTGCTGTAATGACAGCTTGCCAAATCTGGCCAAAACATTACGGGATGGTCGTGGGATCGAATGAACGGCAAAATTCGTTTTTGGAGACACTCTTTTTGTATAGTTCCGACGTCATTGCTCTTATTTGTAACGAAAACTTTCGTTTTTGCCACAGCTGCAAATGCCCTGCCAAATCATGAATTTTTCGTGCAAATTTGTCGGCAAAAACAAATTTAAATTTGGCTGGAACATCCCCTGAGCCGTTGCCGAGTAAAATCTTTGACCTGGGATTTGCCCGAAGTCAGCCTTGACATGAGTTTCATCGTCCATCAGAAGACACCGTCGAACTTGGTCAGCACCTGGTCGTATAGCTTCCGAGCACGGATATTGGCCACACTATTCTGTTTGTATGGTCCGATTTGGCAGTTTGCTAGCTCGTTACGACTTGATTCCTTCCCGGAGTCGAGTTCTCCTCACGGTACTATGGGCAGCACCGAATTTTCTGGCCAAATCACGGTCCCGCCAGATTGGGATTCCTCTTAATCGTCTTCAAAACCTTACCACGCAGTTTCCGGTCGACAGTTCCACTCCGACGATTGGCTTTAGGCTTCCGATTCGTCGTCAATGTTTCCTTATACCATTTGATAACGCGCCATATGGTATTTCTGGGCAATTTCAGCTGTTTAGCTAGCCTAGATGCAGACCACAATGGATTTTCCAAATAACTGTGCACAATTTTTTCCCTTCTTTCGGCTTCCATGTTGATTGTTTACAAAGTACAGTCGATTTGTGGAATGTCAAAAGTACGTGAAGCTGACAAAATTCCCGAAACGTGGAGGCCAAGAATTTTCAAATCCGTCCACCAGGAGCGCCACAATATGAGCAAAAGTTTGTTCCAATTCTAAATGAAGCAAGCCTTACGTAAAGGGTGTTTCGATCAAAATTTGGCCGACTTTAAACAAATTAGCTTACCCTTCATTTTGAAGATGTGTGCGTATAGCATCATGCCTTAATTTTTATTAAGAGATTAGCACTTCAGTTATCAAAATGTCGTCGAAGGAAGAAGACAGCAACGATGGTGAAAATCAAACTACTTTCACGCCAAGTTGGCAAAATTGTTGAATGTACCTAAATCAACTGTTACCAACGTATAAGAAGTGTGTGGTGAACGTTTGTCGACAGCCAGGAAAGCTGAATCGGGGGAAATCGGAAGCCGGAGGCCACAGTGATGACAAAAAGAGTTGCCCGCTATTTCGAGCGGAACCCCAACATCTCCGTCCGAGATGTCGTGAAGAAGCTGGGAGTGGCACGTTCAAACGGTGAGAGAGCTAAAAAACGAACTGGATCATCGACTTACAAGAAAGTGGTGACGCCAAATCGCGACTATAAACGATGCTGTGAAATTTGATTGCATGGTACAGGACGATGAAACTTACGTCAAGACAGACTTTAAACAGCTTCCTGGACTGGATTTTTAAATGGCAACCGGACGGGGAATAGTGACAGATATTATCAAGCACATTAAACTGTCAATGTTCACACAATATCTGGTGTGGCAGGTCATCTGTACCTGTGGCTTGAAGAGTAACGTTTACATTGCCACCGGAACCATCAACCAGGAAATTTATATGAGCGAAGCCTACCAAAACGTCTACTGCCTTTCCTGAAGCGACACAACTGTTCCGTTCTATTTTTGGCATCTTGCCATTACGGAAAAAAAGGCCATGAAGTGGTATGCTGCCAACATCGTTCAAGTGGTGCCCAAGAACAAGAACCCATACAACACACTAGAGCTCTGCAGAATTGAACAATATCGGGCCATCGTCAAGCGGAACCTTAAGAAGACTCAGAAAGCTATTGGAGCTAGAAACAGTTCAAGCCAAACTGGCGTTCTGCGGTGAATAAGGAGTGTATCGAATATAAGCTATCCACATACATTTGCGTTGTACGCATGTATTTGTGATGGTTTTTATACTCTGAACACTGCATGCTGTGCGTTTGACTGTCAGCTTTCTTTTGTTTACTTGTTTGTGCGGTTCAAATTCTGCGTTTTCAAAATGTCACGTATTGAAAAGGAAGTGAAAATTAAGGTTCTGGACACATGGCTAAGTGAGAAGAGTATTACTATGCGAAAATTGGCGAAGCGGTTTGGAATTCATAATGCGAGTGTTAAAACCATCATTAATAAGTTTGGGAACACTATTCTTTGGATGAGCTACCAGGAAGAGGCAAGAAAACCGGTTCTTCCAACCCGAAACTGGAGCAGAAAGTGGTATCTCTAATCATGAAGAACAAATCAATGTCAATACGTGATTTGGCCAAAAAGCAGGAACGAGTGTCGGAATGATCCAGCGTATCAAGAGGCGAAACCACCTGAAGACCTACAAGAAGCAGAAAATCTCGAAACAAAGTGCAGAACAGAAGAAGCGAGCAGCAACAAGGGCCAGAAATTGTATTCGCGTCTTTGCAGCGTCCGGATGCATGCGTTTTGATGGACGATGAGACCTATGTAAGGAGGACTCAAAAACCCTTCCAGGTCCACAATACTTTACTGCCGTCGTTGGGGAGGATGTGAGCGATGCGGACAGGTCGATTCAAGTGGAGAAATTCGGTCGAAAGGTACTGGTATGGCAAGCAATATGTTCCTGTGGTTTGAAGTCAACCATTTTTTACACTACCGGAACTATAAATGCGGAAATCTATCGATCTGAGTGTCTCCAGAAGAGATTGTTGCCTTTATATAAGAAGCATAGTACACCTCCACTGTTTTGGCCGGATTTAACGTCGGCTCACTATGCCAAAACCACTCTCAATTGGCTTGCGGAAAAGGGTATAGATTTCGTTGAGAAAAATATCAATCCACCAAATTGCCCTCAGCTTCGACCCATCGAACGTTACTGGGCAATCGTGAAGAGGGTCTTCAAGAAGACTGGTAAGGCAGCTGGAAACATGCAGGAGTTCAAAAAAATTTGGGCTCAAGCGTCCAAAAAATGCGATGCAACACTTGTCCGGAACTTGATGAAGAGCATTCGATCCAAAGTTCGAAAATTCGTGAAGGAATAACTTAAATTTCATCCGGTCTTCATTATGTTCAAGTTTAACCTCGTACAATACAGGATCAATTTTTTGTATGAATAAAATATCGGTTTTCAACATAATTTGAAAGAAAGTTTGTGGATAGCTTATTTTCGATACACTCCTAATCGATGTGGTCCCCGTCCATCACTGCATCGTCCAACGCCTGTCGCATGACCCCGAAATAAGTATTTGTTCCACGTCCTGCGCGGAATGCATTGATGTCTCTCATCCAAAAAGCGTTCTTCGTTGAAATCCATGACAGAGCTCGCCCAATCGTACAATTTCGGTGACAGACTGGTTTCAGAATGTGTAAAAGGTATGAGAAAAATTGTGATGAGAAGGTGGCTGATAAATCTAAAAAATACGGGACGTCATATTTGAATCGTCTTTAAATGGATATGCAGCAAGACTTATCATATTAAAAAATTCTTATCTGATAAGACTTGATCCATATCCATTTGAAGGACGATTCAAGGTGACGTAATATAATTTTCAGAAATACTGTTTATGTCAACGAAAACTCATAGGGTTCAGCTCATATGACGCCGAAATTCAGTTTTGTAATACTTATATTTGACTGTTCAACTGCTCATTCATATAATCCTCGAGGAGTTTTGATTGTGTTTCCATTATCTTGAGCAAAGCTTGCTCTACTTTGCCGTTCACTTGAGATTGCCACCAATACCATTACGTGGCCATTTCCCATAAGACGTTCCAATCCATATATGGACTTGAAATTGCACACCGCTGGCAAAGTTACAATGGACCGCTGCTCCATCTGACATGAAAATAACTTTTCAGCATAACATTGAATTTTGTTTAATGAAATCCTTCAATTTTGATATAAACAACTGAAATGCTATTGAGTCATGGGTCAATACTTCAAATATTATGATAAAGCTTTTGTTTTCCAATTTATTGTCCATCTTGTAAAGGTACATCAAAGGTTTGGTAATGAACAGGATCAACCACCTGATTTAACTGTATTATCACTAAAGTTTGAAAAATTAATAATTTAAAAACAAGCCCTTTCCAAATGGCAGCCTTGATTTTAAAACATTGAAAAATCATTAAAAATCCAAATTGTCATTATGATTAAATTTATTTGGCTTCTGTGTGGTTTTAGACCAGATTATACGACGAGTTAGCTACGATGCACGGTAAAAAATTGGACATGAAAAAATTGTTGTTAGAAAAACTTTTTTACTTAAAAGTGCCCATCTCGCAATGTATGGGTGAATTTTTAGGCAATTATATTGCCTTTATTGAAAAAAATCGTCAAATTCTAAGATAGCCTTTTTTTGACTTGACTTTAAATTTTAAAATATTGTTTTTAGTGTGTAAGAATCGATTTTACAGTTTTTGTAGTTTTATCTCATCAAAGTTAGGACGATTTTGTAAAAGTCACTAATACATCACTTTTTTGTAGGTCTTTATATTTTTGAGTTATGTTGAATTAAAACAAATCGATAACAAAAATTAATCCTTTTTTCAAATGGAAGCTTGAAATGACATAGTCTACCCACCCACAAAGGTTCATTGGATTCTGAGAGGATGCTGCCAATTTCACGAGTTGACGTGAAATTCATCTATATTCACATCATCGAGTTCGTTGGTTCAGGGCTGAAAATCTCTATAAATAAGAAAAGAAAATGCGAAAATACATCCCTAGTAGCACACTTGATGCAATTTGGTTGAGATAACATAAATATGACTTGCTAAGTCATAATCAAGTTCTTACAACTAATAATTACCGTAGTGTGCTACTTGGGATACCTCAGTTTTTTTCATAGAAATTGATAAAAACAAATCATAATTTTATTTAAGAAATCGTTTATTAAGCCTTTCATGATAACGTTTCTCAATATGTGCACCATTGTGCTCGATCACCTTCTTCAAACGGGGACGGAATCGAGAGCATACCTTCTCAATGTATGAGTCAGTCATCGAGTTCCATGCATTGGTAATGGTAGCTTTCAGGGCGCCAACACTGGGGTGGAACATTCACAGGCTTTAGCCTGAACATATGCCCATATTGAGTAATCCAAAGGATTCAAGGCCGGACTGCTGGGAGACCAATTGTCCTTTGGCCAAAATAACATGTTTTCCTTCAGCCAGGCTTGAGTGCTTTTTGATGTTTGACACGGTGCTCCGACCATTTGAAAAATGACGTGTTGGTGTGCTCCAAAGTTGGCTTTCACCCTTGGCTGATAGTGGTCCTTCAAAATGTTCATGTAAACCTCGGTATTAAGTTTTAATCCAGCTTTGATAAATACTGGCATTTTCAAGCTATTGGACGCAACTGCCCCGAAAACCATGACTCCGGCTGGATGTTTGGTTGTAAACTTGAAATCAACCTTCTTCGGTGAAATCAACCTGTCTGATGTGTTTGGATACGGGATCGATAGTGAACACTTTCTCATTGGAGAATACGATATGGCATGCTTTTTTAATGCTGACACCAAACGTTTCGAGCGCTCCAGCCGTAGTTGGTTGATTTGGTCCGTTACAAGGTGGCGCTTTACTTTTGCCCTAGACAAGCATTTCAAGTCATTGTTTTTGACCAACCGTTGCATGGTAGTTTTTGAAATATCAGCTTCCTCAGCCAATTTCCGGATCGATCTGAAAGGAGGTCGCCTCACTTTGTCTCTCACTGATCTGATGACCTTCGGTGTGCGAGCAGACCGTGGACGGCCACTTTCCGGCTTCCGTGGACGTGGTCCATCAAGGGTGGACGTTGGATATGATTAAACGGTAGGCGGGTGGCATCCCACAATCGTTGCAATTTGTTTTACGGGATTTTGGGTGAAGGTCACAACCTTCTATGCGTACATTTTTCTCAACTTTTTCACTCGCGAACCACTGTTTCATTTCACACACTTTTAATGCGTAAAAATAAATAATTTCGACTCGAAAAACAATCATCAATGAAAACCCTGCCTTTTGAAACTGGACACTGCAATCCCTAAAAGGTGTTTCACATGTTATATGGGGTTACGGAACGGGTTTATACAGTTCATCCAGCACCAAGGTTCATTTGATGATGCTGTTTGTGATCTATAATTAGAACTACTAATATTTAGACGTTAATTCCACTGCTTACTTCCGGATCGACCGGAATATACCTTCAAAAACGAGCATAAGACTCAGAAGATTTCATAGCCATGGAATAAAGTTCCCAATTGCAGGGACATATTAAAAGCATACGGATTGCTTTCCGACCAAGAAAATGTTTTTTCAGCTCCGCAATCTATTACATACACACTCAGAAAATTTTACGGTATTCGGTAATATTTATCCGAGCTGAACGTTCGGTGATCAGATTTACCGGATTTCCGTGAAATTTTACAGTTATCTGTAAAAAAAATTACCGGAAAAATGTTATATTTTATTCAAATCAGATTACCGAACGTTCAGCTGTTGAAAGTTTGGTAAGAATTACCGAATACTGTAAAATTTGTGTTTTTGCGGTGGGAATCACTCGGATTCTAGCCGAAGAAGATAAGTTGTGTAGTGAGACTTTGCAAGTGTCCTTGCAAGTTGACGGCATGTGAGCCTATTGAGAGAACCTCACTGTCGTAAACAAGTTGTCTTAGTGTTGCATTGTTGTACCAAACAATGTTCAATATCTTTGATGTAAAAGTTATAAAAAAGAGGTCATACGCATGAGTCGATGCGCCGACCCATGTAACAAATTCTGGAAGTTGTCAGATGTACAAGTGCTTTTCTGACAACAAATTGTATAAAACATTATTTAAAATTCTTTGCTCTTGCACAATCCAAACTGTGTATTTGATAGTAGATAATCATCATTTTTCCAACAATTTCCTAATGCATGAAAACTAAACAACCGGATGGTTGTTGGTGGATGGAATTATGATGCCGCTGGTTTTGGCAGGCATTTGAATAGTTATTACTTTGACACGTCTCCACTCAAGTGGTACTAAAGATAAAACTCGAAAAAATAATATGCATTTTTGGATATTTTTGAAACTCTTAGGGAATAGATGAGCACATATTCACTTTATTTTGCATATTGGGTTTATTCAACCTCCTCTCTTAGGTGAAATGCCCGTACCTTGGACTCAACGCTACCCATCAAATCCTGTGCAACACTTGGTTCATCTTTCTTACAAATTTTCATTCACTCTTTCTTCAAATCCTTGTCGTTTTTGAAAACCTTTCTTTTTTGCGGAAATTGCCCTTCATATCCGCCAAGAAGAAAGCATCGTCCTAACTAGTAAGGCTGTCGAGATATAGCAATCACACACCGGAAGATTATATGCACACTAGCGAAGTGTAGTGATCATTTTCCGAACTTGTGTGACCACCTCACTATGGGAAAAAGGGTGGCCAAAAATCGAAAATTTGACTTCCTTTGAATGACATGTCTTGTATACCATTTGATTGTCATATCGTTCAAACCTAGATTCCCAAAATTTCAGCCCTTTGTGATGAAACTCATTACGCCACAGACATCAGACTTAGGAAAATTGTGAAAATTGTAGAAAAACTGCATTTCAAACAAGTGGAATTTTATCAGACAATAATCGTCCAATTTTGAGATTTAATACACCGTTGAAACGGCAATTGTCTAAAAATTTTAATGAGTATATTTTAAAGGTTACACGGTTAATTGAAATGAGAAAAACATGGGCAATTATGAAATTAAAAAAAAGGTTTTTTTTTTCCCTGGACTTATATCTAACTAGCAGGGCCGAGCAGTCTCAAGAGACCACCGTTTAGTTTAGGGTCTATATTATCTGCAGAACGAGAATCCAGTTGCGAAAGATGCGCATAAGCGTGATTTTGGCACAAAGTCGAAAAAATTGATATATTTTTAATTTTTTAATTTTTGTTACTTGCGATTATCGATAATGCGAGTATAAACCAAAAAATCTTTCAAACACTGCTTGAAAAGTAGAATTAGATGTCAAATTAAGTTTTAATAATTTTACACATTTAATTATTATTTATGTTAAGAATGGGATCGAAAATTATCTTTCACATAGAAACTGTATCTACCCATCTAGACTAAAAAGTTTTCAATGTTTTCACGATAACCTTGTTTATATATTTTAAAATAAATTCTCTGTTCATGTGTAATTTTACAATTTCTACCAACTATACTTAGGTATATTTGTTTTCCTAAAAACTGAAGCTGAAGCCAACATAAACTATTAAAAAAATGTCGTATCCATCATGCTAGGAAAAGGTCACGAGTTGATACTCTACATGACGTATTTATTCGAAGTATGAACTCATCTGATCCTTTGATAAGTTCAATAAATCTAGGTTATAGAATGCGAAAGACGGTATCACTTTAATATCCAGATGTTGTAAAATCTCTTTTAGTATTCGAAGATCTTGACAGCTCTGAAAGTTTAAACACTGAAGGCAATGCTCTAGACGAATTAATGGGTGATGTTGAACAACTGGATACTGATTTTGCTCTTGATGAAAATGTAGAAAATGAGTAGATTTGCTTGTGAATTTGCTTTAATTTTTGGCGAAAGTTAATAAATAAAATGTATTATGACAATTTATCAATGAAAACTATGTCTGGTTTTGTAGTATATTCATCCCTGCAGTATAAAAATTTAGGCAACGCATCAACTTAGTTTAAGTTGTGGATATGTAAAATAATAATGAAAATCTATTAAAACATAATCCTTTCGGCTAGTTTGAATGCTTTATTTGTACGGAAAAATATATGTTTAGGGGAGGGGGAAGTCAGACAAGTTTGTGTGGGGGTAGGGGGAGGTTTGGTAGACAAATAATTCTTCACCAAAATACCTGATTGATAAAATACTCTTATACAACATATTTAAAAAAAATATGGGGGGGGGCATATTTAATCTTATGCACAGCAACCTTATTCTAGTTTTGATTTACATTTGAACTGCCCCTAAAATTAAAAACAAACGATAAAGTTTATTGTTCAAGAAATACGTAGCTCATTACAAACCCAAAAAAATATTTTCGGCCACCTTGTATGGAGCCGCCCATTGTGCACCTCTAGGAGGAGCTTGGATAACACCAATTACCCCTTATCCCAACACGTCACAGCAGTCATATTTAGTAACTCGAAAGTAAAGTGCCTCATGCGGTGAAACTGTGAAACTTCCAACTAAACCGAAATTCATAGACACTCATTTTATTGGTCCAACCCCGTACAACAATTCTGCCTGAGGCTGTAGATAATTATCACTTGAAACAACTGAGATAGACCTTATTTCGCCGAATTAGTGCAAATCCTATGAGCTCGGGTATCGATCTTCACGTTTTGCCCGAAAAGAATGAAACTGTAGAGCATTTCTCTGCCAAATGAGCAAATGACTGAAATCGACCCTCTCCGATTTGGATGAAACTTTGCACATGTCTTCGGAATTGGTGACGATGGATTTTCCGCCGGTTAAGGAATTTTTTGACTCAAGACAAATTTATCAAAGGGCGTATGTGTTTTGTCATGCGTATTTTTCAAAAAAATCATAACTCGAAAACCGTTGATTGTAATAAAATTACGTCTGAGAAGAAGTTGTAGTTAATTAATTTGACTTTATGAAAAAATATGTACACTTGAAAAAAATATTTTTGCTTAAAAAAATCAAAAATTAAACTTAAAAATCAATTAGCAAATCTGTCTAACTTACGATTTTTATGAAAAAAATTTAAAAAAGGCTTTGATTCATAAAAGAAGAATAAAAGTTGTTCTACGATGGAGCAACTTGAGATCACGACTAACTTTTAAAAAAGGGATATTTTCATGGGAAAAGCCATTTTTTCGACATTAATTTCAAATTATCTCGAAAATGAAAAGGAGTAGGCTGCGCTGTTGATCCAAGTGGTTGCAAACCAGTTCGCGCGTGTGGTATTTGCAACTTTTTGTTAGTTTTCACCCGTAATACTCTACAATTTTGTCGTAAAGTGTTCCTCGGAGTGTGGTGCCAGTGTTGAGCATCGAAAATCTCATTCAAATGTGGGCCCAGGTAGTGAAAATGAAAAAAGTGTCGTCCATCGAATAAAATTTTCTTCATCCGTTCCCGTCGTCATGGTTGTCATGGCAACAGAATCAACAACGCAAGAAGAGCTGGTGTCGTTGTTGTAGTGGTAGTGTATTGAACGTTACCTGTGTTGCTAGCTTGCGGTTGTATCGGAGCCATTTTGGATGGAACGTATTTGTTAGCTTTAAACTTGATGGTTTTAAAACGAAGTGTCTCTATGGAAAAAAATACGACACACAAAGAGATATATTGTTCTGATCGCAGTGAAAAGATTTTGTCAGTCATATTTTCCATATACATGTGTTAGTACTTAGAAAGAAATAAGGTTCTACCTAATGTGAAAAAACCTATGCCTTGTGATTTGCTCACATTTCTGCAATTGGATACGGGATCAAACATTCAGCTAAGATTAGTGTTTTAAATATTATTGCTTCATTCAAACATACATTAGTACAAAGAAATATGGGCAAACATGAACGGTTCATGGGAGCGCTGTTTACGCGGAGAAATCCAGACGAGCAGCGATTGCGTGTTTTTTCTGTCTGTCTCTTTCTCTTCTACTACTCTGGGTTTTTTTGCTTTCGTTCGTTTTTGCTGTTCGATCTGTATGTATTCTCGTTGCAGCTCGGAACCGGAAAAAGTCACTCACGCAAATCTATCTAACTGATTTTCAATATGGTGGCAGGATGTTGCATGTGGGGAGCTTGTAGCATGCACAGCGAGCTTGATGCGCCACAATGCAAACATACGAAACAAGAGTGGAATCGACTGGCGCTAGTGGGGTTTTTGAGTTTTCGGCTTCGACGATAATATAATCCTTGAGCTGAGTTGAAGAAGTGACCGTGCAGGGATTTGCGTCGGAAAGGGAGAGAGGCATATGAAACATTCATTTCTTCCCGAAGAAAGGTTTACCCTTAATTTAACAACTACTCTCAATCATTCCCTATTTAATGCCCCTTCTCTTGTTAATTTGTCATGTTCTCTGTGGAGCATTTTGACGTTTTGCCCACGCAAACCTGTGCACCGTTCACTGTCTGAAACAAATTTCAGTACTTTCATGTTCTTCTAGGCATAATTAATAAATATATTCGTTTACGTTTCCTCTGCTTGGTAATATTTTCATTTTCAGCTGCGCATTTCTGCATTTTTGTGGGTTTTGACTCCCCTAGCCCGCGTTGTGAGGTGTGTGCGTTATTCCTGGTTGTTTGCCGAGTTCACGTTTGCTAATGACTACTGTCATTTTTATCATTTTCATTGTTTGCCCTTGTAGGTAGTGCATATGTTTGTTGGGGTTTGATTGATCTCTATTTGAAGAATAAGATCTTTTAATATCATATATATATTTATTTATATTTTCAGATTTTTCTTGTTCCAATTGACATGTTAACTCTAATACTTTTCTTTTTTAATATGTTCCCTATTATTTCTCATTTCATTCCAAATATTAAATAGTTTTCCGATCACATGAAGCTTTGTTTCTATTAATATTATTTCTCAGAAAATCCCGGATGCTTGTGCACTACGTATCATCTGTGTTCGTTGTTCAACAGGGATAACCCTCTCTCTAATAACATTTCATTACATGTGTCACATATGAGAGGTCGAGGAGTTCTCCTCGTCTCTCCTTCTGAACTTCATCTACTATTCCAGGAATAATATCCATTCCGACCTCTAAGTAGTATAGGATTGTGTCTGGATGTTTTTGTTGGGAGATGTTGTGATTGAATGTTTCATTTGTTTCGGAGGTCGTCAGGCCGGACACTTACATTGCTCAAGTTGCTATTTTTTGGAGCGACATAGGAAGGAATTTTCGGAAAATGTCTTGTGGAGTGGTCTATTGATTCGCAAAAGTAGTCAAGTATCTGTTTATTGAGGTTTTGTCATTGTTGATGGGATTGACGCTTTTTTTTTCTTCGGCTTTTTTATGTCTTTTTGGATGTTGAAACATGTTAAGTGATGATTATGTTTCTCAGTGACAGACCAGTGGATTTCAGATGTGTTTTGTTGCTGCATGTGTTGTGTTATGTTACGTAAATTGCATGCATACGTTCAATACCAGAGGGGGGTGGAGGTCTGCATTGTGTCAGACAATGTTAAGGCTGGATGAGAGATCGGTCTCCAAACTCAGAATTTTGACGTGTTTCTTTGGTCTATTGAAATAAACCGCCCACACTTGTGAGTGGCCCCAACGGCATTCTTGCTGTTGGTTTGAATCGGTCCTCAAACTCGGTGTTCAAAAATACTTTTGTATTCTGCTAAAATAAACCATCCACACTTGTGAGTGGCCCCAACAGCATCCCTACTGATGGTTTAAATCGGTCCTCAAACTCGATATTCTTAACGAATTCTTGTATTCCATTGAAATAAACCACCCAAACTTGTGAATGGCGCCAACAGCATCCATACTGTTGGTTTAAATTGGTCCTCAAACTCGATGTTCTTAACGTATTCTTGAATTCCATTGAAATAAACCACCCACACTTGTGAGTGACCCCAACAGCATCCCTGCTGTTGGTTTAAATCGGTCCTCAAACTCGGTGTTTTAAAATACTTTTGTATTCTGCTGAAATAAACCACCCACACTTGTGAGTGGCCCCAACAGCATCCCTACTGTTGGTTTAAATCGGTCCTCAAACTCGATGTTCTTAACGTATTCTTGTATTCCATTGAAATAAACCACCCACACTTGTGAGTGGCCCCAACAGCATCCATACTGTTGGTGTAAATTGGTCCTCAAACTCAATGTTCTTAACGTATTCTTGTATTCCATTATAATAAACCACTCACACTTGTGAGTGGTCCCAACAACACCCCTACTGTTGGTTTAAATCGGTCTTCAAACTCGGTGTTTTAAACTACTTTTGAATTCTGCTGAAATAAACCACCCACACTTGTGAGTGGCTCCAACAGAATCCCTGCTGTTGGTTTAAATCGGTCCTCAAACTCGGTGATTTAAAATACTTTTTGTATTCTGCTGAATTAAACCACCCACACTTGTGAGTGGCCCCAACAACATCCCTACTGTTGGTTTAAATTAGTCTTCAAACTTGGTGTTTTAAAATACTTTTGTATTCTGCTGAATAAAACCACCCACACTTGTGAGTGGCCCCAACAGCATCCCTACTGTTGGTTTAAATCGGTCCTCAAACTCGGTGATTTAAAATACTTTTGTATTCTGCTGAATTAAACCACCCACACTTGTGAGTGGCCCCAACAGCATCCCTACTGTTGGTTTAAATTGGTCCTCAAACTTGGTGTTTTAAAATACTTTTGTATTCTGCTGAAATAAAACCACCCACACTTGTGAGTGGCTCCAACAGCATCCCTACTGTTGGTTTAAATCGGTCTTCAAACTCGGTGTTTTAAAATACTTTTGTATTCTGCTGAAATAAACCACCCACACTTGTGAGTGACCCCAACAGAATCCCTGCTGTTGGTTTAAATCGGTCTTCAAACTCGTTGTTATTAACGTATTCTTGTATTTAATTGAAATAAACCACCCACACTTGTGAGTGGCCCCAACAGCATCCATACTGTTGGTTTAAATCGGTTCTCAAACTCGGTGTTTTAAACTACTTTTGTATTCTGCTGAAATAAACCACCCACACTTGTGAGTGGCCCCAACAAAATCCCTACTGTTGGTTTAAATCGGTCTTCAAACTCGGTGTTTTAAAATACTTCTTGTATTCTGCTGAAATAAACCACCCACACTTGTGAGTGGCCCCAACAGAATCCCTACTGTTGGTTTAAATCGGTCCTCAAACTCGGTGATTTAAAATACTTTTGTATTCTGCTGAATTAAACCACCCACACTTGTGAGTGGCCCCAACAGCATCCCTACTGTTGGTTTAAATCGGTCTTCAAACTTGGTGTTTTAAAATACTTTTGTATTCTGTTGAAATAAACCACCCACAGTTGTGAGCGACTCTAACAGAATCCCTGCTGTTGGTTTAAATCGGTCCTCAAACTCGGTGATTTAAAATACTTTTGTATTTTGCTGAAATAAACCACCCACACTTGTGAGTGGCCCCAACAGAATCCCTGCTGTTGGTTTAAATCGGTCCTCAAACTCGGTGATTTAAAATACTTTTGTAGTCTGCTGAAATAAACCACCCACACTTGTGAGTGTCCCCAACAGCATCCCTACTTTTTTTAAGTCGGTCTTTAAACTCGTTGTTATTAACGTATTCTTGTATTTAATTGAAATAAACCACCCACGCTTGTGAGTGGCCCACAACAAAATCCCTTCTGTTGGTTTAAATCGGTTCTCAAACTCGGTGTTTTAAAATACTTTTGTATTCTGATGAAATAAACCACTCACACTTGTGAGTGGCCCCAACAAAATCCCTTCTGTTGGTTTAAATCGGTCTTCAAACTCGGTGTTTTAAAATACTTTTGTATTCTGTTGAAATAAACCACCCACACTTGTGAGTGGCCCCAACAGAATCCTTGCTGTTGGTTTAAATCGGTCCTCAAACTCGGTGATTTAAAATACTTTTGTGTTCTGCTGAAATAAACCACCCACACTTGTGAGTGCCTCCAACAGCATCCCTACTGTTGGTTTAAATCGGTCTTCAAACTCGGTGTTTTAAAATACTTTTGTATTCTGCTGAAATAAACCACCCACACTTGTGAGTGGTCCCAACAGAATCCCTACTGTTGGTTTAAATTAGTCTTCAAACTCGGTGATTTAAAATACTTTTGTATTCTGCTGAAATAAACCACCCACACTTGTGAGTGGTCCCAACAGAATCCCTACTGTTGGTTTAAATCGGTTCTCAAACTCGGTGATCAAAAATACTTTTGTAGTCTGCTGAAATAAACCACTCACACTTGTGAGTGGCCCCAACAGCATTCCTACTGTTGGTTTAAATCGATCCTCAAACTCGATGTTCTTAACGTATTCTTGTATTCCATTGAAATAAACCACCCACACTTGTGAGTGGCCCCAATTGCATCCCTACTGTTGGTTTAAATCGGTCCTCAAACTCGATGTTCTTAATGTATTCTTGTATTCCATTGAAATAAACCACGCACACTTGTGAGTGGTCCCAAAAGCATTCCTACTGTTGGTTTAAATCGGTCTTCAAACTCCGTGTTTTAAAATACTTTTGTATTCTGCTGAATTAAACCACCCACACTTGTGAGTGGCCCCAACAGCATCCCTACTTTTTGTTTAAACCGGTCCTCAAACTCGTTGTTATTAACGTATTCTTGTATTTAGTTGAAATAAACCACCCACACTTGTGAGTGGCCCCAACAGCATCCCTACTGTTGGTTTAAATCAGTTCTCAAACTCGGTGTTTTAAAATACTTTTGTATTCTGCTGAAATAAACCACCCACACTTGTGAGTGGCCCCAACAGCATCATTACTGTTGGTTTAAATCAGTGCCAAAATTTGAATAGCTTTAATGTGCATCTCTGTAGAGAGAATAAATCAGGAACATAGTTAAATATCATATTCGCTGCCGACGTCAGTTGAATTCAGAACACCGTTTACCAAATCGGATCCTGCTGCAAACCCAACCAATTTATCCAACATCCCAGTGATTTCTCGTGGAAGTGCAGAGGTGTTCTCGGCTTCCAACAGAGCGAGTATCACGTCAACATATTCCTACCCATTCCCTATTTGACCTGCATTCGGGCGAGGCCGGCGCCGGTATTGCCTTGGTTTAAGATCACCAGTTTTTACACATTGAGGATGTATGCTAGTCCCAAGCAGTATCTTTTATTTCTCTGTGTACTAACAGCTGATCTTGCAATAACAGAGTAGCAACCTCGGGCGGTCAATCATGCTCATGCTCATGCTCATGCTCATGCTCATTAATTTCAAATTATCTCGAAAACGGGTACATATAGAATGTTGCTCACCGAGAGCATTTTTGTTTTAAATCACTAGAAAAATTGTATTATTTTATCAAAATATGGTTATTAATGCAAAAACAACAAATTGGAAAAAACTAGAATTTTTCTTACTTCTAAGAACTTTTTTATCTTAAGTTGCTCTATCGTAGAACAACTTTAATTCTTTTTCTTATGACTTAAAATCTTTTTAGACGCAATTTCATTACAACCAACTGTTTTCGAGTTATGATTTTATGAAAAATACGCATGACAAAACACATACGTCCATTTGAAAAAAATGTCTTGAGTCAAAAAATTCCCTTAACCCGCGGAAAATCCATCATCACCAATTCCAAAGACATGTGCAAAGATTCATCCAAATCGGAGAGGGTCGTGCAAGATTTTGACTTTTTCCGGCTGATTTCATCTGGAAACGCTCTGTAGAAATTGACTTCGTAAAGAACGAAACCGAAAAGACCGGTACCCGACTGTTTTAGAGTAATTATATCTACTTTTTACAAATATGATAAGCATTGCAAGCATCTACAAAATGTAAGGTGTTCATGGTTTTTAAAGGCATGATTAAAAGAAATGAATCAAGTTTAGGTTGGCCAAATTTCGATCATAACGCCCTTTTAACCTAAATAATGAAATTTTATACAAGTGATTTGAACGGAACTTCAAATTAGGTATTGAAAAACATGCATTTTTCAAACTTATGTACTCTGACGTTCACCCCCAACACAATAGCGTCACAAATTACCACTCTGAATTGAAATAAAAATGTCAGTTTATTGTCGTCCTCGAAACCATCACGTCACTGCTAATCTCTTACATATCATTGTAGGTCATCACGATATGCTTGAAGAGCGGAGGACACACGAGAGGAAATTTATTTCATTCATGGCCTCAATGCTACTTGCACGGTGGTGCTCCATTCCAATTCCAACCACACTAATTGCTTCTTCACACGAAACATCACGCATGGCGAAACTAAAACATCTTCATTTTCGTTTGTCAATTATTTGCGAGGCCCGGGTTCGTATTACCGTCGGTTCAAAGATGTTTCTCATGCAACCTTTCTTGAATCGGTAGTTGTACATCGAGATCTCGCTTACAATTGCTACCCCACAGATACTGACTGTCTGTTTGAAGGCTTAATTTATGACTTTCCCGAAGACTGGATCCCTCCCATCGAACAACCGAAAGAAGCGGAACGGAAATGAACGACTCTTTCGGAACCATCATGTGGCGAATCGTTGTCGAGGGTGCGATGGAAGAAGGGAGGACATCTCTCTCTTGTACAAGATGTTGTTCCTGGCAGAAGATTGTGTGACAAAACGGCATTCATGTCTTCGGTGAGTGGTTTCGTAGTGACGTTTGCCTTCCATGCTATTCTGGTCTGTTTGTCCATCATGGGGCAGTGAATATATTTTGCTAACAAAAGGCGAAAGCAGGTTGGTGCTCCTGGAGAAGCTTCTTCTCGTAGGAATCTCGATCTGAACTAAATGAGCATTATTCGTTATTCCAATGAGTCCGTTGCCATATTTTCATTAGCGTGAAACAGCTCTTGAAAATAATGATTAAATGAAAGTAATTGCTGATAAATTTTGTTCCAAATGAGTTTTTAAAGTGTACCAAACACTCGTTCTAACAAAACAACAAAAATACGCAAGATTCAGTGTAATATTCTAAGTCAAGTCAATTATTTGTTTTTCAAAACATCTGCTACTCGGAATAGAAACAGCCCAGAATAGCAAGAAGGATGTCACCCAAGAAGTCACACAGGTTGAGCGTTCTACCCTCAACTTGATAAGTGAAAACTCAACCACCTTCAGGTCCCCTTTCTGCCATGCCATACACCTCCACCTACATTTGTATCAATCCCGACATCGGGTAACAGGACAGGTTACACGGTTGGTTGTATTGCTTTGAATAATTTATGTGCTCGCAATTTTACAGTCACACGGGATAGTTCTACTTTGTTTTGTCATCCCCCTCCCGGTGTATATCGGATTGTGTAACAAGGTAGTGAGCGTTCAGTTCACCTACCCGTTCGCGCTTGATTCTCCTTTTTCCATCATGGCGAGAACGCTACTTTTCCCTTTCTTCTTTCTCGTACAATGCAAGCACTTTGCCTGCTCTCTCACTTAGACTGGAGGCAAACGGGTTGTCAACTCCGAAGATTGAAGATTGAACCCTCCGTCGTCGATGAAGTTTCGCCGCGCCTCATAATACCACGTTATCTGAAACCCCCATACTCTATCAACCCATTTGCCATTCGGTCTTTCTGCCACTGTGACTGTTGTTCTATCAGTACTAGGGGTTTGTGTGATATTGATACCCCACCCTCCCATTCGGAGAAATAGCGCAGGAGATTGCATTGTTTGTTGCCACGTTAATGCCACACACTCACTCACAGGCAAACACAAAGGTGCATCGTGCAGAAGGAAGCATGTCCAAAGGAATCACCACCGACTCTCAATTGATGGTTGTGCCATCGTCAGAGCCCAATAGGTATGTTGACTTCGATGACTTGTCGTAACGAGATAAGCAAATAGCAAAAACCTTTTTATTTATTGACGGGAATATGCATCCAATTACGGGGAGAACTAAGGCGTTGAGTGGGATGATCGCCTTCGGAAGGGAACGGTACATCCATCTCGACCTGATCTTATTGATTTCATTTTAATGATTCGGATTATCATCCTTATGTTTTATATTCCGTGTAGGCACTAATTGTGTTTGCGCTTGCATCATTTATGAAACGAGATCGTTGAAAAGATTTCCTAGGAAAAAAAAATTATCTCACCGTTGAAGCTGAACACAAATAAGTTGTTTTGAGCTTGCGTTTCATTTGAAAGAATTTGCATGTTCAACTAGCTGTCCCGACGAACTTCGTCGCGCACATATTTATTTGTTTTATTCTGGGAAGTTGTCGTAAAGCAGAGATCACAATTGTTCAGGTGGTGACTTCTACAGAGGCAAATTGACGTACTTCAATATTCATCAATGGGCTAAATGACAACATACGGCATTTCACTAACGTTTGCATTGAAAAAATGCCCTTTTTTTTGGATGGTGATAAAAAAAAACCTAAGACAGATAATTGCTTTTGATAAATTTCCCACGGAAGGTAATTCTTTAAACCTACTTGCAAAAAAAATCTACGCCCTTGCAAGCGGCCTTCCGGCAGTTAACCGGAATATTCACCAAGGTGGACGAAAACATGCGTGAAGGCATGTTTTTGAGTTCTTTCTTCGTTTTATTTATCAATTCCTCCTCAGTTTTCGCGACAAAATTGTTGGAGTCTTACGCTTCAGGTTGGCCCAGAAATTCTTGATGGGACGCAGCTGGGGGACGTTGGGTGGGTTCGCCGACTTGGTTACCACATCTATATTCAGCCGCTCCATCTATTTCAACAATCGCTTAAAGTAGTGGGTCAACGCCAGATCCGGCCAGAACACCGCGTCTTCACCCTTATGGTGTTTCTTGATGAACGACGCAACTTTCGGCAGGCATTCCGTACTATAAATTTCCCCGTTCACGACCAGTCCGAGTGAAAGAAGAGCGGCTTTGACATCCCCTTCTCGCTGATTGTCAGCCAAAACAGCTTCTTGGGAAACTTGGTGTTTGAGATGAACTTCACCTCGGAGCTCACTTCCTTCGTAGGCCACGTAAAATATCCAGGGTGAGATAGGTCTCGTCATCCATCACCACCGCCACGTCGCGATTTGCCGGAAAATCGAATTGACCATCTTATTCAGCCGCTGCTGCTGCGTCATTGCCTGCAGCTCCGAAACCAGTGGACGCGACTTCCGCTTCCTGACATGTTTGTTGTTTATGTTCACCAAGTACATTTTCACTGTTTGGCCGGTTGAACCAACCTCCCGGCCAAGCGCACGCAACGATGTAGCCACTTTTCCCTCGGTCTTCCTTATTGTTTATTAGTGCCAAGATGTTGTAGATGCCGGAACGGGCGTATCTGCCGTCCACAAATTGCCGCACGATGTCCGTTTTCGACGCGACGGGGTGCCGTTCTTTGAACGCACACACTTCTGAACGGAGTTGCTTCACTGTTTTTGTCATCACGGTTAGAGTTTGACTGATAGAGTTGACAAATTTTGTCTTTTGACCCATGAGTTACTATGATTGATGCTGCATGGGTAGTGTCGTCAGTGCGGGTGAAGGTAAGGTCTTGAAAAATCGGAAATTTTGATCATTTTTTTTAATGCAAACGTTCAACATTGAAACAGTGAGATTTTTGAACGCTGATAGCTCTTGTTCGACTTAACAAAATGACTTGATTTAGACCCCATTTAATTGGAAAAACGTACAAAATTTTTGGATTAAAATTTAAATTAACTGCTAGTACTATAACTAGTAGTTTGGTTGATAAATGACTGGACAATGTTTTCTCTTCGCATAAAATAGATCCTACTGAAATCTTTAGCCTCTTGTCCAATAACTCCTATTCCTACCCCCCGGTGGTGGCAACTGAGGTATGATTAAGCACAGAAAACATCGGGTAACCAACCCCGGTGGGACCTTGGTCATATGCTGACAGGAAAGGGGGGCTGCGCTCTTCCTATCTGAGCGCCTGTTCTCCGTGTCATGGGCGGTTCAAAACAGTGTCTGTTCTTCATGTTAGGAGCGGCTGATCATCGTCCTCGTGCCAGCGTGGGACTCTAAACAGTGCGGTGCACGATGGTCTTCGGGCGAGACAAGGGGTTGGAGAAGCCCCAGATGCCACCCTTAAAACAATCGATGTTACAACTAATACAGACGTTAACACGGACCGGAACAATCGGCAAAGAACTAGGAAATAAGGACTTCGATTGGAAACTCGGAAGATGGAACTGCACATTGCTCTGCTTCCCGGGTTGTGATAGAATAACCTACGACGAACTTCAACCACGTAACTGGCATCAAATGCGACACTATAGAATGCAGGATTGATAAGTGATTTTTTTTCCGTCGGCCAATTTCTTCACATGGTGACAATCACCGACGCCAGGAAGACGACTTCACCACCTAGACACTACCTATCAACTCATGAATATGTGCCGGGACCAACGGCTTCACTTCCCTTCCGAAGGAAGACGTGTCCAGATTTTATCGGCTCAGAAAAACCACCGACGTCGACTGGGATTGAACCCAGACCCCTAAAGTACCAAGTAGCAGTCACGCTTGCACCACTGGACGCTGGCAGGACCAATTAGTGCGAGTTGTGTTTTTCGGTTTTGATCTGCAATGAGTATACCTTCATCTCACAATTATGTGCTCTCAGGTTTTGTTTTGGTCATATCTCCATGAAGGATTATATAATCATAATGAAATTTCGATCAGTTATTTGAGGATTTCGTAACTTTCATTTGGCACTAAAATCGGTAAGCAAATAGCGTCAGTATGTTATCAGAGACTAAACTGTTTGATTACTTTTATGATAGGCCGTAAAGTAATCGAAAAAAAAGATGAAAGAAAAGGAATCAGTTTGCAAGAAATAGGAACTGCGAGTTGATTTAAAGTTTGAATACAATTTTCTTTTTAATTTCTTTTTTTTACTTTTGAGGAAAGGAAAAAAAGAAAGGGAAGGGAAAATTACCGGTATTTGCTGAAGGTGGCCAGGTTAATAAGCGATGGTCTAGGATAACCGTTTTTGTACTTTTCGGCTCCGATTCGGCACAACTATTCCGTCGCACTACACTCTTATCGGGAACCCAGGCCTTTGCCCACTTGATGTCGATACGTTACTTCACTATCCTCGCCATTTTACGGCTCGCACGTACTTTCCTGCACGAAAAGTAAAAAACTTCTTTTTCAGCAAGTTGCGCACTAAAAAGGCTGTTTTGTAACTTTTACCTTATTAGATGCCGATCCCGGCGATGACAGCTGCTTAAATCAGCTGATTTCCTATTGTAGTATGGGAACCATCTCTTTGTCAATAAGGGTCAACTGTGAGAGGGTACAGCATTGCGCGTAACGGTTGTCACAGCAAATGAGGGAATAGGGATGTCAAGGATAGGAAATGAATGATAATATGCGATAATATATACAAATTCATTTTATTCAATTTTGTTTGATCCTTTTCAAAAATGTATTGCTTATAAACATAAAAAATAAATAAAATAAAAATTAAGAAATATATTTGCAAAATTATAAAAAACTAATAGAATTACAGAATTTTAAAATTTGAGTATTTACAAAATTTACAAGATAAAAAGCATTTTTTTTTTAAATCAAACCTGATAGCAAAAAATGACAGAAAAATGATGAAAGATTATTACAAAAATGTGTGTAGAGGTTAACAATTTCCTTCTAGATAGTTATCCAGCTTATAACACAAAAGTGTCGCATATCCGTTATGTGCATCACATCCGTTATGTCGCTAGCTTCATCGACTTCAGCGAAAATAGGAAACACTAGAAAGTGGTGAAGTCATAGTTATTTGTGATTTTTCTGAAACTACACATTTGTTCTTCAAGATGAAATGCAAAGTTATCATAATTGGATAATGCTCAACGTACAATACATCCAGCATATTACAAAGCATATTACAAAGAAAACGATACACCAACACACATAAGTTAAGTTATCATTTCTGATGCTTTTAAGCATGAAACAGTAGCAGTTCAGTTGTTTATCTCAAGAATATTGAAATATTTAAAATCACATATTACAATTTAAAAGTTGCTAGCCTCTTTACATTTTTATAAATAGGCATAATATTGAAATTGAATGGCATTTTTTTACAACTTCACACTGCAAGATTCTTTGTGATGCGATCGGAGGTACTCTTAAGAGAATGACAAGTATAGAAAATTAGGCTAAGCAACACGAACATCCTAAAACGAATGCTAGACAACTTTACGACAGGGCAAATAATCGCAAAGAGGATCATGAAACACAAATAACATTTTGCATTGTTGCCACGGATGAATGCAAAGAGGCCGAAAAGGAATTCGATCTGATTTTCAACAAAGCACAACCAATTCCTGGAACTCAAAAATATCATCACTACATTCCAGTTTCCATTAACCAAACTGCAGTTAAGGTATTTTCTAATTCTAATGATGAGACCAAAATATTTTGAATACCAAAGTATTCAAATGATCTGAAATGTAATAAATTCAATGTAAATTCCCAACTAAAAACAGCATCGTATGAAGTACTGCTTCTTTCTCCCTAAACAAAACTATCTGAAACACACAGATATTCAAAAGCATCAACTTGATTTTTTTCCATCGAGTCCAATCAGAAACGGATAAGTCTGACTGCCACCGTGTCTGAGAAAAAAATGCCTGTTTTTCAATAATCTATTACGAAACATACAATTTGTTGTGTACATCACGACTAACAATCAAAGAGGGCCAAAACAATTGTCAAATTCATAAATTTCTGTTATTGAAATTCGCAATAACTTGAGAAAGGCTTGGCTAACGAAAAAAAAAACTACCTGCTTGTTAATTGAAAATAATGCATAAAATCTGTGTTTGATATATTTCAATAAAAAAAATATCATTTTTAACATTTTCAAAAGATTTATAAATATTTAAAAATAAAAAAAAATGACAGCTTTAAGGATATAACTTCATCTTTGAAAAAAATAGGAGGATCAATGGTTCCGTCAAGAAAATCAACGTTTTATGCAGTTCAAGCATGAATCTACGATTTTTTTAGTTTCAGTGTATTGTTTTTCTTGAAAAACACTTCATTACCTACAACTTTTTCTAAGGCATAATTTTGATCAGATGAGTCGTTTGCGACAAAATTTGAATAAAATCCACAGGGCCTTTTTAAACACTTATCGAAAATTAGTCTGGGATGATTTTGAATTGTTTTATGAGAAACGGGTTCGGTAGACCAACCAACATATGGACAAAATTTCATTCAGATCGTAGAGAGTAGGGTCCAACCGGTTTGCTAATCTGGCTGTAAATGCTCAAAAGCATTTCAACATAATCCAAACATGTGTATTATGATATGTATAAATAAGATAATAGCATTTTTGCTTTAAATCAACGCGGTCCTACGTGAATTTTGCGGTTACATCCTTGATGAATGTCAATCGGGGCGCCGATAAATTCTTAACTGATAACGCTACCCGTCATACTCATGTCACACCACGGATTAGATTTTTTAATTGAATATCAATGCGTAGGGTTAAATGATAAATGACCGTTTCGTATTTAATTATAACTCTTTGATTTTAGCAATATGCATGGGTTATTTACTCAAGCTATTTATTAAAACAAACAGGGCAACGGAAGTAAATGTTAGCTTAGCTGCTTCATTCAGGCTTATGTATCAAATCTGTCATAAATCCAGCGATAATCGGCAAATAAACGTTAGCATCATGATGATCGATTCATTATGAAGCAGTTAAGACATCGTTTATCAATTCATAGTAATAAACTTCAGCGATGTTTCGATTTCCTTAACTTTCCAACCATCATGGCTTCACTGGATTGTCTAAAAAATATATCTTATTGATTTTCTTAAATTGATTTAATTGAACTAATTTGCTGAGTGATGCATTCTGATAGCACAGAATAACATATGATGAACCAAGTCAATGAACAATAAATAGCGTAGGTGATATAGACTGTTCCGAAAAATATAAATATACTTTCTTTTTCAAATACAAGAGACCATACTGTGATTTTTGATTATTTTATTCTCAAATATAGTAAATAACAATGTATTCTTTCCGTCTTCCAATTTTCGTGAGGTAGGCGAGTTTTCTAAATTTTCCAATAACACTACTCATAAGTTTCTGCACAGTGCTTTCTCCTACCAATCTTTCTTAAACTTTTCAACACTATCCGCTGGTTTCATGTGTTTTCTTTTTTTCGGCTGAGTCAAAGCCCAGAAAGTTTCGATAAGGTGAGCCTCTGGGCAGTTTGAGGGATTCATCTCCTTTGGTACAAATACGACATTGTTCATTCTGTACCACTCTAGTGCATATTAAGAGTAATGGCAGGATGCAACATCAGGCCAACAGATTGTAGGTTTGTTATGCTGTTTGATCAAGGGTAGCAACCTTTTTTGCAGACACTCCTTCACGTAGATTTGACCATTCATTGTGTCTCTCATAATGAAAGGACGAGATATTTTTCCACATCTGCATATGGCCTGCAACACCATTGCAACACAAAATGGCCTTCACTGATCCAGGAACACCTCTTTTCCTTCGGCGAGGTATAAAACTGTGGTCCTGGCAGAGTGTTATGTAGGTTTCATCGCCCATGATAACTCTGCCCGATTTATTGGTCAACATATTGTCGTACAGCTTTTGAGTCCTTGGTTTCACAGACTCAGCCCGTGCTTCGTTTTGGCTGCTTCTGCTTCCGACAAGTCTGCATTCTCATCTTGGCACGCATGCCACATCTCGAACTGATGCTGAAAGATGACGCTTGAAAGAGTCCCTTACCTTTCTGTCGATTGAAAGAGCACTGTTGCTGATACTTCCATAATGCGGTTTATACTACTCCGACGCTCACACCTTCTTCCCTAGACAGTTTTCTGATCGAGTCACTGACGCGACGGTGCACCGTTTGCACACAAATACCACGAATTTTCAAGTTCTGTGGAAAAATTGGAAAAAAAATGTCAACATCAGTTTTATTTGGATGTAAACATCGGGACGCAGACAAAAGATGGTTGAATACTGAACGCAATTTGAATTGACGGTGAATCATTACTGTACTAATAACCATCGGAACAGTCTATACAAGCACTAAGCTGCGTTTAAGATGGAGACGCGCCTTTATCGGTTGCTGTTAGATTGTGATTTGTGAACACTCTCTACCTCTTAGGTATAGGATATGTCCCCTTCCAAAAGACCATCCGGGCAACGTCTTTGCAACTAGTAGGGATAAGGAAGGAATGTTAGTTCGACACTCACTCAAGAAAGGTGTGGAGAACCCTACGACTCCTCATAAGTGTCACGGGAAAGGTGGAATTGTGTAAGTAGGGAGGGTAAGCTTTAGGATACGCTCAGCAAGCGATGTTAGCAATTTTCATTCATAAATATTTAAGAAGTTAAGTTGTCCGTTGCCGCCGACCATTACCTTGACTTATTGTACGATTGTTTTTCCTATTTTGTTGATCTTGAGCAACTCCGTCCGCAGATATCTATAAATTATTTAATAATATAAGAGGAAGTGGGGTAAAATCAGCCATATCTTTGTTCACAGAGCCGTGCGGTAAACGAATCAACTTCTATGCGATTTTCCAAGAAATTTTACATAGGACTAGCTTTACTTTGTTGATCTTGAGACACTCCGAGCAAAGATATCTATCAAAGATATTCAAGACTACAAGGGGAAGTAGGGTAAAACCAGCCATTTCTTCGTTCATTGAGCCGTGCGGTAGTTTAAACAGCTTCTATTTGTTGATCTGTTGATCTGTTGATTTGTTGATCACGCAGAGGCTCAGCGTGCAAAAATGTCTATAACTTATTCAAGAATATAAGGGGAATTGGGGTAAAATAAGCTCTTTAGCTCCACATCCATATCCGTGCGGTGATTGAAACCAGTTCCATTCGATTTTTCAGACAATTTTCAAGCGAAAATGGCCTTGTTTACAAGCCACGCTTAAAAGCGACAAAAGTTACAGATTTTTTCCTTAGTTTTCATCAGTTCTTGCCCACTGGGCAGCGATTTGATCCAACAAGACCGGAAGAAAAGCATGGTCTTCTTGGCAGCATGCTTTGGGTCGTTGTCCTGCTAAAATACGAACTTCTCTTCGAGACCCGTCTGGATCAGCGAAAACTCCATATGTTGATGTAGGAATCTTCCGTCATTATTCCGTCGATTTTTACGAGGCTACCCACTCCACTCCACGAAAAACACCCCCAGACCATCACATTTCGTCCTCCATGCTTCACCGTGCCTTGGATGTGGCGCTCTTGAAGCTCCTCACCCTCACCACACAAGAACCTGCCGCTTTCGATTAAAATGCTCTAATTTCAATTCCTCCGTCCAGAAAACTGTTTTCTAGAACTCTACGGGCTTATCAGCATCTCAATAGCAATTCTGAACGGTTTGACTTGTTTGCCATGATTATAAATGAGCGCTTCCGGGCAACTTTGTTAATCAGCCTCTGTGCTACAAGACGGCGACGAACAGCTCGACCAGAAACTGATAGGTGAGGGGTTTCCTGGATCTCACGGACAGTTACTTTTGGGGTTTTCTTGACCTCGCGCATGATCAGTAGAATTTTCCCAACCGCTGCCTTACTAATACTATACTTTCATGTGACAACTCGATGCGATTCACCGTTTTGCACATCACGAACCACCAGTTTTTTGTATAAACAAGGGAATTGTTTTCGAAATCAGTACATTCTCCATTTTTTAACTGAATCAAACGCGATCACGTGTACAAATGCTCCAAATCACGCAGTTTGCTTCAAAATACGTCAAAATTTCAAACATAAAAAATCGAGGGGTCTTTCAACGGAAACTTATCGAAAATATACCGATTTTTGTGAATTAAGTGAAAATTGATAAGAATATAAAAAAATAATATATCTAAAACGAACAATAATATATCCAATTTGAATCATTTATATTTGAGAAATTCAAGAAATTATTAGGTGGGAACTTTAATTTGCCTATCAGTGTAGTTGAATATCGATTCCAGCTCAATTACCTTATGAGTTGTTGAAAAAATTGTAATTGACCACTGGATATTATGCTGAGTTAAGAGACATGTACCCTACTATGATTCCAGCCTAAAAATGCAACGTCACACATTACACTTCAAACTAGTTTTACCCAAAATATCCTTCATTTTTACCAATGCAATAAAAATATGTACACAAAAGAGAGTGATGCCTTTTTTTCCGAGAATAATCTATATTATTTTCATTGTGATATACCACCGAAAAAAAAAACCGATATTGTTAAACAAATACAAATTCTCAAAATTTTGTCCTTCTCATGATTAAAAGTGACAAACCAACCAAATACGAGAAATATTAAAATTCAATCAAAAACTTTTTCAATAATCTGCTAATAGCTTATGGAATCAATTCAAATTGTTCTTATTTCCATCTTACTGCAAGTTTGCAGAATATTTAAATCATAATCATCGATGCCAAATAATAAAAAAAGAAGATCTGCCAAAAAAAACAGTCATCACACAAATCCTCCCCCTCTTTAGTATCATCTCTCTTAAATTCCTTTCCAACAAATAAAAATCAGTGTCCAATAAAAAGAAATTCAACACTTCCAAAATCAACCTCTCATGCCACAAATCGATCGAACACACTCCAGGAACATTTAAAAATTCCACTAGGTTATTTGTTTGCCTTTCTGTGGCCGTTCAGAACTACTTTCATTGCCCTGTTCCACTTCTGCTATATGGAATTGCGTGCATGCTTCTCTTTTGCCATTTCACATATGACTTTATTTAGCAAAGAAAAAAAGAGAAGAAAAGAAAAAAAAATTGAAGCGAGAGTGTGTAAATTCGATGAAGCAGATATGTTCGTGTTTGGCAGAGGACACCACCAAATGGATCGAACGAGGGGGAAAAGTTTCTCCGAGGAACCTGGAAGTAGGGTGGCTACAGAAAGGGGACGATGAAATTGATGACACAAATGTAGACAGCACCATTCTCCCACCCCCTCCCACTCACATTTTCTTTCATTTAGCCATATCAACAAACGATTCGTTTCGACCAACTCACCCTCCACCCTCGGAGCATGGTTCTGTTTGTTTTCGATCCGAACCGCTCCTCGTTCTGCATTTGACTTGCTCGCCACTTGGTTGCAAAACAGTTTTGAGGCGGTTTGCTTCGTATTGGAAGGGGGAAAATATTAAATATTTAAATGGTGATACGTACCCATGAAAAACTAAGAAACGTACGTAGAGTTTCACAAAGTAAGCAAGATGACTTCGTATACAACATATATGGTGTTTAGATGACATGATACATAGCTTTACATAGGATCATTTGAAACCATTTATAATAAGTGAAGCGTCTTGAATGTTGAATTTTGTTTCCTATCATCGGATACGAATAATTGACATCGGTCTTGCCTGAAATGATCACAACAATGAATCAATAATGTAATCATTAGCAAACTCTTAACGCAACAGAGCTACGAGCATAGAATGCATTCCGAAACATTTGTGCTGACTTCCTGGGAAATGAAAAACCTTTGGATTATGTACACATAATTCATGAGCTGATAGAGCAATCTGCAGACATATAACTACGCATGTAATTTTTTTATTATTGTCTATCATAACATCCCTTCATCATACTTTATATAGTATTCTTTGTGATATTACATATTGAATTAACACTTGTTTTACTGTCATTACCATTTTTATCATAACTCATATTTCATTATATAAAGGGTGCTCCGATCAAAATTTGGTCAAACAGTAATGTGTGTGAGTCGATCAAAGTTTTGTTTATTAAGTCTAATTCTTTTTCTTTTTCAAGTTCCGGTAAATACAGACCACAGGAGAAATATTCAGCTAAGCTTCATTTTTACCGAATGCGAATTGCCGAGCCTTTAGTTCAATACCTGTTTTACAATTTTGTACGGTCTCCTTGTCCACTTTATTCACGGCAGAACGCCAGTTTGCCTTAAACTGTTTATCGTTCACAACAGCTTTTTGAATCTTCTTAAGGTTCCGCTTGACAATGGCCCAATTTTCGACGATATTTTGATAACTAAAGTACTAATTTCAAAATCAAAATAAAGGCATGATGCTACACGCACACATCTTCAAAATGAGGGGTCTGCAAAATTTTTTAATGCACGATGAAAGGAAATGCGTCAAGTGTTGCCAAATTTCGATCGAAACACCCTCTATGTTACTATTAATTTATTACTTTTACATCATAGATTTAGTATACTGCCTCTCAGACTGCTTAAAACTGCAGGACATGGTGAGTATCTTTGCGGATTAGTGCACAAGAACTTGATAAGCCTAAACGTTGAAAACTGGCACCTATTTCAGCATACATCACCGACACCAGCCGATCATGTTGACCATATATATTGCATAGATGATTTCACCTTACTCGGTACAGCACCTAGGGATGCGAACCGTTATTGAAGGCTATGGATACACCTTCCGAATGCAGTATAATGGTTTTGTTGGCATTACGATAAATCAACTGGTCTTTATGTTCAAAATTGCTGACGAACTCTGCTGGCTGCTGCATGCTCCAGCTCCTCTATTGCTCATTTGACGGTCAATATTGGAAACATTGGAGTCCTTCTATACTGGTCGCGAACTGCTCAAAAGAATTTTTGGAGTGGCGTGATCTGGAAACCTGCCACCATACGAAGCGGTGTCGTCACACGATCGAACCACTGCACAGTGGTTCAATACAGTTTATCTGGAAGACTGACTGACTGACGACTGACTGACGGCCTGACATTGTGGCAATGACTGACTGACTGACTGACTGACTGACTGACTGACTGACTGACTGACTGACGGCAAACAACTGAACAATGGATTCTGGAAGGTCAATTGTTTTAATACAAGCCCAATAAGGCTGCATTTCGATAAATATTTTTTAATTTCATTCGAATACCCGGTACCTCCTTTTCGCTCTACCTATTGAAGTTTTGTTCTTCGATGTTCCCTTTATTTTTTTGTATTTTTTATCCAAAATTTCTTCACCTCTAGATCTGCTTTCACTGATTTTGGGTTGTTTTCTTCATAAATGACCAGAATTTACCAATTGAGTGATTCCGGTGCATTTGGTGGCTTCAAATCTTTTTAGCCTACAAAATTGACTGGTGATCCTTTCTGCGTGCTCTTGGAGTGGCATAAGATGCTTCTTCTGAAAGACACCCTTCCGAGTAAATCACAGTCGTTGATTGTTCCGAAGAGATAAAGGCGCTCATTGCACACATCCGCAAAGTCGACTCCCAGATCAGGAACTTTATGCTGCAAATTTCGATAATTTCATCTTTCAAACATTCTTCCAGGACATCCGGAACATTAGGCGTGGAAACGTAAAACTCTTGCCCAGGGAGTTTAAGAAAGTCGACCTTGACGATAGTTTCGTCATCCATCACGATGCAACAAGATTTGGTGAGCAGCTTCGGGTAAAATTCGGTGAGGGTTTTACAGTGATGTTGTTCATTCCACAGCTTTGATTTATTGATTGTAACATTGTTATGTTGAGATAATTTCTTTGGCACTAGTCTTTCAAATAATGGAAACGGAATGAATGTGTATTTTTCCAGCTTCTAAGGATCTCAGAAGAATCAAACAGAAATCGATGATCCTAGAAGAAGGCGAAATAAGTTACGCCAAAACGTCGGTAAATAGAAAACGTATTTGTTTCCATTATTCAAAGAACTGAAAACCAAAGAAATCATGTCGTCCTTTTGATTTTCATTCAGATCTGAAGCGTTCTGCACCTTGCAAACATGTGATCCAACACGCTTCATGGTTTTCTGCTCAAAACCGACTTACACCTTGGACTCTTTAATGACATATCGATTGGACATGTTTGTTCTGGTTCTTGAACTGCTCAACCCATCTCCTGGCCATATAACTGTCCATTGGACCACTTCTACAACCACTCCTTCCATCCCTTTGGGCACTCAAGCACTCCTTAAAGGTTCTTATCTTATATATGAAGAACGTCCCACAAGTTCTCTGCAGGCTTCCTGATCTGGTATACTTAGCGAGTTCTCTGTAGAACTTCCACGAAGTTCAATGCAAAACTACTATGAGAGTTCTCTAGCAAAATTCCCCAAAGTTCTGTGCAGTGCTTCTCTGAAAATCTTTCAGAACTGCCCTGAAGTTTCTGAAGAACTACTGAGTTCACCTAGTTAACTTCCTGAGTTTCTCTTCTTCCCACAGAACTTCTCTGAGAAAAGTTTCAAACTTCCCCACCATAACTTTCCTCAAGTTTTATGAAGAACTTCGCCAAAAATTCTCTGTAAACTTTCTAAAGGATCCCTGACAGTTCTACAGAACTTTTCTGTGAATTTCTCAACTTTAATCCTGAAGTTTTCAGTAGAACTTCCTCAAGTTATCTGAAAGACTTTCTCTGGTTTTCTGAGAGGACTTACCTCTGTTTGGATGATTTTCTCCGAAGTTCTCCAAATTTCTCTGAAGTTATCTGAAGAACATTCCTGAAATTCTCTACAAAACTTTCTGAAGTTCTTATAAAAACTTCCTGGATTCTCAGAGGCTTTCATCAAATTCTCTGAAAAAGTTTCCCGTAAGTTCTCTAAAACTTCCTTGAGTTTTCTCACTGGGTATCTGGGTTTCTCTGAAGAATTTCCCATGAATTTATCACTACCAAACATCTCTAAAGTTTTAAGGAGAACTTTCTGAAGTTTTTCTGCAAAACTTTTGCAAAGTTCTCTGGAGGAGCATGAAATTTTCTGAACATACAAGTTCTCTGGAGAGCTGCCTGAAGTTCTCTGAAGAACTTGCTTGAAGTTCTCCGTGAAACTATCCTAAACACTCTACAGAACTTTTCTAAACCTCACTACAAAACTTCCTAAGTTTTGTAGTGAGTTTAAACAGCAGAGAATATTCTAGGATGATTCAGGAAGCTGAAGTTCTTCGGAGGCTTCATTTTAATTCTCAGAGAACTCGAACAGTTCTCCATTTAGGCTGAGATCCCAAGAAGACTTTAATTTGGGCGCTGGAGAATTATAGCCCGTTTTGGGATGTTTTATGAATTCATGGAGTGCTTCAGGCTTCGAATATTGTGCAAAACTTCAAGGAAACTGCTGAAGACTTGGAACTTTCAATTTGATGAAATTCTCAGAGAATCAGGAAATTTTATAGAACTTCGAAAATTTTGCGGAAAATTTCAGGTCTGCTGGGTGGCAGAAGTTAAGAAATGGAGAAAGTCATCTGACAGAGACAAGTCCTTCAGGAAACTGTAGAAGAGTCTTTCAGGTGGCAGTTGCTGAAACTGGGGATTTGTGCTGAAGGTAGAGGGATTCTGTAGAAACTGTTCTTCAGGGAGACAGAAAGTACGGAGAATTTCGACGAGTTCTTCATAAAACTTGAGGAGAAATTCAATATGAGGAAGTTTTGGAATTTTCTCGGGGACTGGGAGAACAGGAGTTGTTGGACTGAAGAGGATTCTTCAGAGAGCCTCAGGAAAATTCTGGAAAATTTTCGAAGTACCTGAAGGCTTGAAGAACTATTAGAGAACTTCATGAATAATTTGTGAAATGTGGAGGACACAGGCTCATGAAAATGTCTGAGATTTTCAGGAAATTTAGCTCAGGAGACATTCTTATATATAGATAAGAATAACCTGAGTCTCGAGATGGAAAGTGGTTGAAGTGTCAGACAGACAGTTATATGTGAAGTGGTGTGATTCAGAATAGCTAACATGTCCCATCGATATGTCTGATAAAGAGTCAGGTGTGAAACTGTGAAGCGTGTTAATATTTGCAAGGTAAGAACATGAATCTGAGCTGAAAATCAAAGGAGACGACATGTTCTTTGGTTCAGTTAACGAATGTGGGGAGCAAATGCATTTTCTATTACAAACATTTTGGCGCAACCTTATTTTCACCTTCTTCAGGATAAATCGTTTCTGTTTGGTTCTGGTCTGAAGAAGACTGGAAAATGATATTCATTTGTTTCATTTGAAGACAAAGCAATATCTCGGCAGCTGTATTTGTCAGTAATCGTTGCATTCAGTAACATATGACCTGCGGTGCCACGGGCTCTTTCTCTGCTTTGTTGCCGTAAATGAATGACGATATCGTCCGTCGGCTCTTAAACTCCTGTTGAGACTGCATTTCCGCATATCTTCGATAATCTGCAGAAAAATGTTGAAAGATGAGTATCAGCAATTTGCAAAGTTCGTCTGGGCTTGTTTTGCGGTGTGCAATGAAGCGCTCTCTTTGTCTCTTTAGAGATATCAACGATATATTTGCTCGAAGAAAGTTATCTTTAAAGCATCTTATACCATTCATAGAACGCGAAAGGTGTAATCAATTCGACTGGCATGGCTAAAATTTGGAAACACCAACAGTAAGTGCTGATTCGTTGCTGATATCTAAGACTGCGAAGCGGTCCAGTGGCTTGAATAAAAACAGGTATCAAAAATTTTTCAGCCAGGTGACGAAAGAAGTGTGCTGGTGAACTCGTTGAAACAGATATATGTTTTATAATTGTTTGTGGGCATCAACTGACATTACATTTGAATCCCATTATTTTGTAGATGATCGTCGATCGTTGATCAATCGTCAATCCATTAGTCGTTATCAGTCGTTCTCGTCGTTCATTCGGTCAGTCGTTGATCAGTCCGTCAGTCGTCAATCGTCAGTCGTGCGCCAGTGACAAACGACCGCTG
This sequence comes from Aedes japonicus, assembly GCA_034211315.2. Taxonomy (NCBI): domain Eukaryota; kingdom Metazoa; phylum Arthropoda; class Insecta; order Diptera; family Culicidae; genus Aedes; species Aedes japonicus. The sequence goes on from JASCZW010007628.1 coordinate 57,992, forward strand.
CCCATCATTCATCATGACCAGCGCATATTTATGTAACAATCAACCGTTTAAAAATTTTTTATTATCATTGTGCCAGAAGGACTCCAATGTTTCAATATTGACCGTCAAATGACAATTAATTGCAAGTTCATTTAGTGTAAAGAACCAGTTGACGTTGATATTCCTTCAGCCAGCCGTTATGCATTCAGAGAATAAACTCATTATCCGGGCTCTTTACCGTGATCACCCAGTGCAATGTCGGTAGACAGTCTACATATGACATAACAGTCGTCTCGTTCAAACAATGTTGATGAAAATAAAGTTGTGACACTAACGCTGAAGACCCAGCAGACAACATTATCACAGGTAAACGTCTGAGCTGATATCTATGTTGAAATGTGTATTCAGTAAATAACGCCGGTGTTTCGATCAAAATTTGATGTATGGTAGTTCAGCGCTATCATTCTTCGGTGCACAGTTATCCTTTGATGTTATATTGTCATCTGCTATTTGATTTTCAAAGAACAATGCTTCGTTCATCAAGATATGAATAAATTGATGTTCAACGTTATGGAAGTTCAAAACTTCAGACGTTAGACGGTTTAAAACTGACATTCTATTGAATGGTGGATCAAAGGACCGTCTAAATTCTGACCAGATGGCAAACCTAAGACTCGGCAATTCGCTGAATATTCATGCGTGATTATTCTTCAGTTGAAGAAGTTGGACAATGACTGACTTGAATGGGCTCCTTTGACCTGTTTGATGGTGCAGTCATTTCTTTCTGTGTTGCCAGTTCGCTGGTAAAATGATGTTTCTGTGTTAATTCAATAATATCACAGAATACTATATAAATATGATCAGGTCGCGATGAACAATGTCGCTCCAGGCCGTGCATGGTCCCTGTAATCTGCCAGTGCTCTGCCGGCTCATGAATTGCAATGTACGCTATTCAAGTTTTCATTTGCAGTGGGCCTTGTCTTTTGGTACCGTTCTCTTCTTGGCCTCTCGTGCGTTCAGTTGCATGATGTAGTGTGTCATTGGCAGCGTTCATTTCAGTGAATTCATTGTGTATTCGTAATCAGATGTTGAAACAAAATTCGGCATTCAGCCTTCCTTATTGAAGGTAGTTGCAAATGATCCTTATTTCCTGTAAATGTGCAGGCACCATATATGTTATGTGCTGATGCTCGCTGGCAGGAACTGGGCGCTGCTGGTTTTCATCAGGTACATATCGCCATTAAATATTTGCCAATGCAAACAAACCGTCTTCGTAACAGCAAGTCAAATGCAGAGACGAAGAGCGGTTCGGATCGAAACAGACCAGCTCTCCGAACAGAGATGGTGACAGAAACAAACTGGCCAAATAACAGAAATCTGAGTGTAATGTGTGGTGGACAGGATGTTCTCATGTGTTCATCTCTTTCTATGTACACACCAGGCACTGCCTCGTTCGATCCTTGTGTTGTCTATGACACCTCTGGCTGTGGTGCCTTCTCGCTATTTTTCTTTCTTCTCTTTTTCTTTGTATGATGCCTGAATAACTGAAGAAGAACATATTATGTGGTGAATGGGCGTAATGGCTGGTTCTGGGCCTGGCTGCAGAAGATGACTAAGATAGCTGCCAGTGGGTACAGAATGTTCTGAAGTGTGTTCATTCATTTGTGTGATGATTTTGATGTTGATTTTCTTGTTGAACACTGTTTTAACAATGAAGAGAACTAAGAGGATGATAAGAAGTTGTGTGATGACTGGCATAGCACGTATTTGGCACGTGATATATTCAAATATTCTGCAAACTTGAAGCGTAGATGAAGTAAGAACAGGCTGAGTATTCCATGGCTCTAACAGGTGTGGTGCATTTAATTTATTTCTTGTATTTAATTGTTCTGCTGTATGAAATTCATTTGAAGTTGTTTGTTTGTCTCAGTTTTTTTTCGTGTATATCTGTGAAAATAATATAGTTCTTCTTTCAGAAAATATAACATGTACATATTTTGACCTCATTAACAAAATGATATTTTAGTGTCAAACTAGTTTAGTGTATTACAGACGTAATAACAGCCGACATGTCCGTGGTCAGTGCAATTTTTCAGCAACCTATGGTGATGAGCTGGAATGATATTCTTTCACCTTGTTGAATGATCAAGTTCACACTAATCTTCTTGAATTTCTTCATTTAGATGATTCAATTGAATGCGTATTGTTCGTTTTAGGCTATGTGTGCCGCATATTCTTATCAATTTTCCTTAATTCACGAAATCGATAATATAGTGTTTCATTGAGATCTCGTTATACTGTGTTTGAAGGTACCTTGCGTATTCGTGACCTGTGCATGACATGTGTGTTGTGTGAGTTGAAAAAATAAAGCGTGATATTCGATCAGCAGATCATGATCGACAATGAAGAACGACAAAAATGCAGCGCAATCAATGGTGAAGAAATGTGATTTGTTGCTCTGCCAATGATCTTGGTATCTTGATGATTCTCTTTTGGCTGAATTATGCAGTCGGCATTATGTAAATTTCTTGAAGATCTCAAGTGATTCATTTGCACCAAAGATGTGACGTTCACATATCTGTGTTCTTCGATATTTGTAATTCTGGTTGAAGTTTAACTAAAGTCGCTGAATGAAAAATGTGCGATAAGACAAGGTAACATCGGTCGGCGTGACAGTTCTTTCTTAATGTTAACAGTGGTGCTGGCGTCTTTGCCGATAACACCTTTCTGTGCCGCGTTCACTGTTTTAAAACACTGCTGGTCGTGAGTTCTCCACGCCTTTCTTGGTAATCGAATAGCATTCCTTCCTTATCCCTAACAATTGCAAGACATTCTTTGAATGATGCTTTTGAAGAGTGCCTCTCCTTTTGGAAGGCAGAGTGTTCTGAAACAATCTAACATGTAACCATCTTAAACGCAGCTTAGTGAAAAACTGTATAGACTGTTCCCGTGGTGTTGGGTACGTAATGATTCACCGTCAACCTAATTACACGTTGATATTCAACTGGCTCTTTCATGCCTCCCCGTGTTATCAAACGTGTTATTTCAATTTTTGCACGGGGCGAAGTGTGTGTTATTAATATGAACATTCACGCTGATGCGTGTTGTCGTTCAGGCTGTTCTTGAGGAAAGTGACGTCGAGCCAATGTAAACCGCATTTAATAGTATCCCTCAATCGTCTGTGAGAGTCTTTCAAGCGTCATCTTTCAGCATCGATTCGAAGAGATGCGACATGCGCGATGACGTGGGCAAAATACGGCTGAGTCACGTAAACCGGGACTCCATGTACGTATGTTGATAATAAATCGGTGGAGATATCATCGACGTCATTCCATAACGCTGCCAGGGCCACGGTTATAGAAGAAGAAGTGTTCCACTAGTCAGTAATTGACCTAATGTTGCAGCAGTGTTGCAGGCCATATGCAGATGTGGAAAACTCTTCGTCTAGACATGAAGACCTGAAAAGTGTCTGAAGTTTCTTTGGTCGACATTTTCAACCAAGCCCAATCTGTTGGCTGATCGTTGTGCTGTTCATGCAATATGCGCTAGGTAATTGCAGGGCAATCTGCTGTTTGTACTCAGGGAGATGGTCCCTCAGGCAGAACTAACATCGAGAACTCTGGTTTGACTCAATGAAGACACATGAGCAGTATGATGTGAAGTTAAGAAGGTGGTAGAGAAGCGCGTGAACTGCAGTAATTATTGAAGATTTGAAGCTCACTACCTCGCAGAGACGGGCCATTTACTATGTTGTGAGAATGGAAAGATGCTGTGATCTTTCTTGTGACTGAAGTATATTTATATTTTCGGAACAGTCTATATCACCTACGCTATTTACTGAACATAACAGTTCATCATATGCAAACAACTATCAGAAATAAATCACTCAGCAAATAGTTCAATTCATCAATTTGAAAATCAATAGATATATTTTAAGCAATCCAGTGAAAACCGATGGTTGGAAAGTGAAAATCCGTATCATGAAGTTGTACTATAGATGATAAACGATGTCTTAACTACTTCATAATGAAATCGATCATCATGTCACCCAACATTTATTTGCATTATCATCTGAATTTATGACGGGTGATACATAAAATACAGCTAAGCAACATTTATTTAACAGCTGTGAGCTTTGATGATATTTGTATATACCTTCGTCAAGAGTTATAGTAAAACAAGACGGTCTTTATCGACAACCCCTACGCATTAATATTCAATTAAAATCTATTCTTGTTTGTAACTAGTAATTATGACAGGTAAATTATCAATTAAATTTATCGGCATCAATTGACATTCATCAAGGATGTATAGAACCTCCTTGATTAAAGCAAATTGCTATTATCTTAGCTTATACATATCATAACATGTTTGAATTATGATTAATGCTTTTGACATTTACAGCAGGCCAGCAGACCTACTCTACGATCTAGTGAAATTTTATCTGGGCAGTCTACCATTTACATTTATATCAAAGACAATTCCGTCATCTGGGCTGGTACTGTTCAGTGTGAAGACATGAATTTTATTCCATGGTACATGTAACAAACTCATCTGATCAAATTATGCCTGAAAAGTTGTAGGTAATGAGTGTTTTTCAGAAAAACAATACATGT